>CAEGAE010016349.1:0-11388 GCA_903067095.1 Girardinus metallicus
CCCCTACTGGCTAACCAGTGCAGTACACTGCCCCCTACTGGCTAACCAGTGCAGTACACTGCCCCCTACTGGCTAACAAGTGCAGTACACTGCCCCCTACTGGCTAACCAGCGCAGTACACTGCCCCCTACTGGCTAACCAGTGCAGTACACTGCCCCCTACTGGCTAACCAGCGCAGTACACTGCCCTCTACTGGCTAACCAGTGCATTTCATTCCATATTTTTTATTTTTTTTTGCCAAGTCCACATTTCAATATTTACAACCAGCCAGAGTGAGCGTTCTCCAACATTTGCTGCAAATGGACAGAAATGAGACGGACAACCTCCTCCAGCCTTGATGCTGCTTGGCCAGGAATCTCTTTCTCTTTATTTTTTCCTTTATTAAATACGTGCCTCAGAATATTAGCAAGATCCAGGAAAACCATGAGCAGGCACAATACTGCTGAATAAATACAAATATGAATAAACATTTCTTCTAAATGCGGGATTGTTTCCGGAGTCAGTGACTCGAATAATAAACTAAATTTGACTGCGTTTTTTTGTAGCAAGAAGCAAGTTCGAATGTATGGAATTGACTTTGAATCTATTTGTATTTTATAAAGATCCACTGGGAATCAGCTCTGTGTTCAGTGAAGAATATAAGTTATTTTAAGTTTCAGGCACATAAGTAAAACTTTAAACTAAAGGAGGAACAGCATGTGGAGCCGTTGCAGCATCAGCAGAATAGAAATGCACCGATCGCGTTTTTCGGACCCACTACCAATTTCTGGTTTTGTCTTGTTAGCTGTTGACCTTTCCAAATATGTGCTGCGCGTTCTTTGAAGGTGGATCCAATGTGTTTTTCTACGCTTTTCCAGCAAAGATATTGACCAACTTCTTCCACAAGCGAGGAAGAGGTTTGCTGTTTGAAGTAGCCAATCAGGTGTCAAGGTCTGTAGAGAAGCAGCCCTAATCCCGCCCACTGAGTTTGAAGGGTGAAGTTGATAGTTTAAATTAACTCATGATGTGCTTCAGCACATGAATAGGAGTTGGCGATATGGACTTAAAATTTTATCACAATATTTTGTAGTATTATTATGATAACAGTAAAAAAAAATTTTTTTTTAATTTTAAAAAAAAAATTTTTTTTTTTTTTTTTTTAAGAATTCGTGGAGCCACCCTTGAAACACTTCGCTATTTCAAATAAGCTTCTTAAAGATGCCACATAATGAAAGAAGTGTGATTTATATCTCTAACCTGCATTTAGAGACTTAATTTAATCAGATTTTCGCCTCCTGTGAAGTTCTTGTCAAAAAAAAAACTGTGGACAAAATGAAGAAAAATATTTTTGGTCCGTTTTTCTTTTTCTTTTTTTTTTAACATTAACTGGAATTTATTGTGACAAATTATAAATCAAAATCTTGTAAGAAATTTATCACGATAATGATATCATAAATGTCCGCCCCTACACAGGAACATTAAATAATTGATCAAATATTAATTATATTTTTAATAAATTATTTCTGTATTTTCCGTTGTAATAAATTAATGACATTTAAATTACTTCATAAGTTATTTATTGCAATCCGTCACTCCTTACTCTACATAGCTTTAGCGTTTGATGCATTTAATGAACAGAAGAAGAAAAAAAAATCTGAATTTTGAACATGTTTACATGTTGGCGAACAACCAATCATTGAAGGACCCATGTAAGGATCACAGGCCTGGATTAGACATGTGGGTTTGTGTTACCACAAAGCAGAACAAAAACATCCCTGCTCTTTCTGCGTTTCTAACCAGTTCATGTCGTTTTCACCACTCCGACGGTGTCGCTCTTGTTTGGGATAAATAATTAATAACTACTCCCAGCGTTCTCACCTGGCCACCACAGAAACCTTCTCCTTCTGCAGGAGTCTCCTCTCCTCCGGGGTGAACTCGCGTTGTTGTTTGGATAGAACCGCCTCGTCTGGACCGAAGAGCCGGGAGTAAAGGACCCGACTTTCCCCGGCGGACAGAGCGCCGACTGGGCACACGGTGTGGATCAGGAAGCACCGCACCATTTTTCTAAAACGTCTTTCAAGAACCTCTGAAACACCGCTCGGATTCTGGGGGACATTTCAAAGAGCCACTTTACATCCTCGGGATCTTTACTTCCGCGTTGGTCAGGTGATCGCTTGACCGGGTTGTTGCAATGCGATGTTTTAACCAGCAGAGGGTGCTCGAGATTATTGTTTTTTTTTTTTTCCCCAGTTTTGTCTATTGTTTATTAAACGGATTAAAACTGTACATATGCACATACAGTCAAACATTTATATATTTATATCTATATAAACGTTTTTTTTTCAACATATTGCACAAAAGAAGTTCTAAACTGTAAGAAAGTCTACAGGAGGTTTCAGGCCGAGTGTCACCAGAAGACAAGCAGAGCCAACTGGTCATCAAGCAGCTGCTGGTGGTCACTCTTCAGCCTGAGAGGCCCTGCTCAGTTAATGGATATTTGTCTGCGTGTGTGTGTGTGCATGTGCGTTAGAGGTTAAACTGCTGCGACAGTGAAAAAGAAAGAACACCTTCATTTCTCCACTGCAGTCGTCTTCTCATCTTCTTTCCTGACAAACCCGCCGCCGCTGAAATGCAGAAGTCATGAGGATGTTGTATTCCTGGGGTTTACTTGTGTCTCATTCACCCAGACTGGAACTGGTCAATACTTGTATTCAATTCAGAAAGAAATCATCACTGTTTAGTGTGAGGGCTGCAACTAATTTGAAATGTCTTTAAAAAATGACTTTTTCCATGTTACAAAAGTAAGGTCATGTGACTTTGATGTGTCAGGTTATGTTTCAACGTATGTGTTCAGAGTGGCGTAGTGTTAATTTACAACACGTGACATTTTACAAATCCCCTAAACATTACATGTTGCTGCAATGTGGCAAAAACGACCTTCTTGTTTGTTGTGTTTGGGACAAAAACGCAAACACATGGGTTTTGGCAAACCGCCATTAGAGCTTCAATCACAAGGGGCACTCTTAAGAAGACATGTCGTCATGTTGCATGAAACAGAACATGCGTGGGTGAGGAGCATCTCTGTGACACCTTATGGGTAACCGTGCACATTTTCCCTCAGATAAAAGACAATCGCTACAGCTAATAATTAACCAAATCTTTCCGTGAACATTCAATGTGAAAGTGAAGCCAAGTCGCTCTGCCTGGCCCTGCTACAGCTGCTTGACATGATCCGCTACTCAATCTGGGGTCTCATCAACTCGCACAGGCATCAAGCGTGAGAGCTGTGCAGCGGCTCGTGTCTGACTCCACACCAGAAAAAAACTTCACCAGAGCTTCATTGTTTTGAACTGTGAGTCACATTTCCATGTGATGAAACATACCAGCTGAGTAAGAAGAACAGGATGTGGTGAAGGGAAGGGCCACCGGCCAGTTCCACGGACCAATGAGGACGAAGCGCGCCAGTTTGAAACAGAGGAAGCTTAAAAACAGCACGACGGGCGGACGACTTATTGTTTTTTTTTGTTTGTTTTTTTTTTGGTCTGCTGCGTGCATTCTTGACAAGGTGGAATAAAAACGTCCTCGGCATGTGACGATGTCGTCAGTCGCAAAAGAGACGATGTGCAGAAAGCGCCGGTTCCTGAAAAACCCTCAGCAGCAAAGTTCATTCCTACACGCCCACGGGCCACACCCGTGCATGGGCTGCATGCTTTGCTTGACGGGTTCATTTACTGGCTGGTTTGTCAGTTTACTGTCGACGCCTCAGCAACTCGGTGGTTACAGGTCGCAGCAAGGCTGGAGATTTTTGGTGCCAGGTTCAGCCTTGTATCATTTCAGTTTTCTGTGTAATTATAGATGTACATGCAAAGGACAGCTTCTGTCCTACGTACATATCATCACCTCCCTAAAATAGTCGGCCAAGTAATTTTTGACAAAAACGGCCTAAATTGTTTTTGCCTAAATAATCTTTAAGGCCAGTATTTCATAAGGGTGACAACATACAGAATCAATTGAATGGAACCTTTGTGACAACGTGAAGTAGGCTGGTATATCCCAAGAAGCAACACGTCACAGCTAATTTAAACTAATTTAAGAACAGACATCGAGCCATAAGCTGCATTTCCACGACAAATATTCATGTTGATATTCTGCTAATGTCAAAAAATGTAAAATTCACAAATCCATTAAATAACAAATCCATGATACAAATCCAGGTAACTAAAAATCAAATGATTCTTTTTCTAGAAGGAATTCATACAACTTATATAACCTAGTAAAACCCAGCTCCTTGTTCTGCACCATACAGAGCATCTGGACCCTCTACTTCTGAGAAATGAGTGCTTTCTGGACGCTGTCCAGGTTTTAAATGACTGGATTTGATCTGACCTAATCGCTAACGTTTGGCCATGACGATTGTAATGCGCCGGCTACAGAGGCTTCCCTTGCAAGCATTTTACTGGCGAGCAAAACATTCCTCTTACTACAGCTTTATTTGGTCAGTGATTGGAAGCGTGGCCGATACGGCCTGAACATCTTCATGTTGGCCACGCTCCAGATCCAGCGAACAACAACAGAAGAAATTGTCTCAAGCCTATATGCACAGTTCACAACTTCGCTTTCTGTTCACCGATTGGCCCGGTTGGAGAAATCCCAAACGTTATACTGAACGGAGATGAGGATCGAGCAGAATTGCATAGGAAGGTTAGGTTTTTTGCCTAAAATGATAAAGTAAGTTTAGGCTTCCAAGAGTAAAGTATGTGGGTGATAGCATCATGCTGTAGGTCATCAGGCCACTAGATGGTTTACACTGATACGCTACATGTTGAAACAGGACAATGATCCAAAACACACACCAGAACTTCTTGGGATAGACCAAGCAATTTACCATACACTTACCTCAACTTTATCAAAAATGTTAAAGGTGTTGTAAGTCAAGCCAGTGCCTCTAAATCAGCCAATTCAAGTAAGCTTGTCCATTTTTCATAGGGAGAGCGGTCCAGCTTTGGGTTTTCCTGAAAGCCTTTTACGGCTGCAGTCAAGCTGCATATTGTCAAACCTGATCAGGAAACTACACTGGGATGTTTTTATGTACAAAACTGTAAAAATGCCAGAATTTCTCAGAATTAGCTGAAATTAATTGATTTCAAAGTAATAATCCTCCAGTGAGCCCAGAGCATCTTCATCTACTGAGGAATTTAATGTGCCTTTAAAGACTTATTTACTTCACTGCTCCCACTGCTTTTCCTAGTTTGACATTGGGTCAATTTATCTTTATACGTTTTGATATTTCTTCTTGTAATGAGTGACTGTGTGCTTTCTTGATCAGTTTTTGTTTGATTAGACAAAGTATTTTTGTCTAGTTTCTAGGACAAATATCTTAGTACACTTGAATATAGACAAAACTAACTTACAGGTAACTTGTTCTAAGTCAATAATTCCTTAATGTTGATGAAAAATACTCATTCCACTGGCAAATTATTTTACTTATGGCATTTTTCCTATGTTATAAATGAAATGATCTGCCAGTGGCACTAGTACATTTTTTAAATGATTGACTTAAAACAAGCTCTGGTCTTGCTGAAAAGCTTTTGTCTCATTTCAGGTGTACCAAGATAGAAAGTGGACCAAAAACACTTTGAAAGATTTTGTGTTTTGCAGTGTCTAGGATGGGTCACGTTTCCCACAACACGTGGTAGCTCTGAGTATTTGTTTTGTTTCTTTTCCAGAGAGCTGTTAAACTCTTGTCAAGGCCCGTCATGCAGCCGGGGTCTGCCTCCAAAGAAAGGAATGTGTGTGTGTGTGTCGGAGGAGGGAGCGGACACGTGCTGAAACAAAGAGGCCACTCCCCACGCTGGCTGCTGGAGGGAGAATTTGAAAAAAAATAAGAGCAGCTCTGTGTGCAGGAAAACCAGCGGGCCCCGCCAAGCAGAGAAGAGGAGCAAACAAAAGAGCAGATGTGCTATACTTAGAGTTCAAACATGGACGCAAGTATCTTCCATAAACCTCGCTCTGCAGGTTTATGGAGCAGTCTAGATAAAACAAAAAATCCTGAAAGTAATTCAAATCTGACCTGAGACAGCAGCTGTTTTTATCCTACAGGAAGAATTTAGTTTCTTCTACTAAAGAAACACTTTCCTCAAAGTTTCCGGATCATGAAAGCGTTTAGCTGTGGGAAGCGGTTACTAGCATTCACGCTGTAAATGATTCACAAACCTATCTTTTACATCTGTGATCAGAGGTTTACATACACTCCTCACAGTGTGACGATTATATATGTAATACGTAGTGTTCCAGAGCAAAGGCGGACGGACTCTTCAAACGTTCTTTTTCCAGGATGTGGAAAATAACTGCAATTATTTATCAAAAACAAGAATCCGTTGTACAAGTTCGAATGTACTGGGGACTTTCTTTAATCCAAAACAGACTCAAAATGTTCATACATGCACCCTATTTCAGGGAAGTCCAAACTTTTTTTGCCACAAAAATTTTTATTTTATTTTTTTTGCATTGTGGCACCACAAAAAAATAAAAGAATAAATAAAAGTAAAAAAAAAAAAGAAAAGAAAAACACCGGATTGATGCTACATGTCGCGAGTTTCAATCCGTCCATAGCGGAAACTTTTGATTTCCAAGTTTCTCCATCTAATTTTGGAAGATTTTCCAGGCTATAAGCAGAATCAACCAACAGCTGTCAGCAACTAATGCAGTGAAGCTCACCAGAAATTGCCTGCGCCGCAGACAGCTAGTTTCCACTGCGAAGAGAAGCAAGGAGCCGAGCAAAGCGGCTGTTTAAAGTTTAGAAGACTGGCCAACACGGACTGAACTAAAAAACACACGGACTGAACCGCTTCGTTCATTACCCCTGCTGCCACTGCCAAAACTACAGGCAGACAAAAAAAAAAAAAAAGACAAAAAAAAAAATATATATATATATATATATTCATTCATGACTTCTGTTCGCCGATTGGCCAGATTGAAATTCAGTAGGAGAAACTCCCAAACTGAGCAGGGGTGTGTTAGGGAATAAAAAACAAAACAATTAAAAAAAAAAAAAAAAAAAATGATATCAAAGAATGCATGCAACCCAACCAGGGTTGTGAATATCAACACATTTTACAGAAATGCTTCAGTGCAACCCATCTGAATTCATATAGGATCTTTATTTCAGCAGCTCCACCACAAGCCTGCACCAAAATACTGAGGCCACCCTACTGACACTCACACAGGTTCAGAAACGGGGCAAGACCGTTTTATCTTTGAAAATTAAGGAGTCACAGCAAAGACCAAAAAAAAAAAAAAAAAAAAAAAGACAAAAAAAAAAAAAGATACAAATCAAAGATCTTTTCACTCTTGCCGACCTGCAGCATAAGAAAAAAAACTTGAACAGTGCAGTTAACAGGTAGTTTTGGTTTGCTTTGGTATTTTCACTGAGAAAAATGAACAAGTATTGCAATTGGTCAGGAAGGAGAGGAGAGAAAATATCTGACTTTATCTTTTTTACATGCCACTACAAATTCAATGAGCATTTTTGGAAATCCTGGACAAAGAAAAAAAAAAAAAAAAAAAAAAAAGATCGGGGCCAAATCATAAAAACAATTACAAAGAAGTATAAAAAAAAGCACCTCATGGTGTTAAAATTAAGTGCTTAAAATGACAGGGAAAATAATAATAAAAGACGTGATTTATCATTTGGTTCAGTTGTATTATTGCTAAGTCACTGATTTGTGTTTCCAGATCAATCAAATTTTTGTACACATGTATATAAAAAGAAAAAAAACAAAAACCAGGTAAACATGAGCAATAGGTCCGAGTGGTTTTCTTAAAACAGTCACTTCGCAGAACGTCGGCATTCTGTGAGGGAGGAAGCTTCTTTCCTTTCAAGTCTTTCCCCATCTGGAAATGTAGCATAAATACGTAAACAAAACTTAGGGGATTTGCTAAAAAATAAAAAAATAATAATAATAAAAAGGGGAAGAAAATAAAAGGAAAAAAAAAAAAGCCCCTCTCTGGTGGTGTTATCCAAAAAGGCCTTTTTAGTGGGTGGGCTGAGGCGGTGGGCTGCATGGGGAGGTCCTGCTGAGTCCGTTTATACGGGGAGGCAGGCTGGGATGGAGGACGAGAGGAGGTGGTCGTCACCATTTCTTCAGACGGCAGTACATGTCCCGCTTGCTGCGCTCTCCGGCCCAGGTGCGACTTTTCAGGCGGAATTTTCTCAGGTCGTCCTTGAAGTCTTCATGGTGCATCGGCCGGTAGGACTGGGGCTCACACTGGGTCTGGGCGGGACAAGAACACACACCACAACTTCAGCCTCTGAACGTACCGTTAAGTAAAATTGACAAGCATGTCTGTTGTAAATTATGATAAAAGTACAATCTTTGTCCAGGTAACTGGCGGTAAGCTTGCACTTTGCCATGATAGACACGCACACACAAAAACAAAAAGCTAGCTTGCCAGCAGGGGTACGTTATCAGCTAGTTAGCGTTAGCCTTAACCGTCTTGAGTCACAGAACAAAATGAAGGAGTAAGAGTGCAACTTAAACTTTTATCTGACATTAAATTTTCATTAGAAAAAAAAAAATTTATAAACATTAAATAGTCCCAAAGATGAAATTTAAGACCTTGAAACATTTTGATGAAAACATTGTATGACCTTCATTTTAAATACATTAATTGAGATTATAGGAATGACGAGTCAGGAAATGTTTTAGCCTAGGACTCCATGTCATCAGCATAAAGGGAATCTGTAGCTGAACTACCTGGAAAAAAGGGAAGAAGTCTTTGTATCCGCCCTTGAGGATGTAAAGTTCGGGGTAGTGGAGATTGGGATACACGTTGACAGCGCGGTCCCGTTCCCTGACGAAGCGGCACATTCGAGGGCCGCGCTCCGACGAGAACTCGCAGTGGAAGACGATGACGACTCGCTTCTCTGGGCAGGAGGGGACGATGGGGGTCTTGAGGAGGAAATTCTCCACTTGGTCTTCTTGGTGCAGGTTCAAAGCCCCCTGAGACGGAACAGGAACAGCTCAGAATACAAAGAAATCATCTTTATACATGTTTCTACCTCATCAGGTTAAAGCCGAAGAGAAAGTTCAGTTCATTTATTTATTCTGTTCAATGGGTTGACTTACTTTGATGTGTCCACCTTCAAACTCGTAGGGGTAGCGGCAGTCGATGACGATGACCTGATCTACGAGGTGATCAAACTGGCCGGTGAGAGCTGCCATCATCTACAAGTCCACAGAACGCCCAATAAAGTTATGAAAACAAAATGTATCCATGCAACGAGTTCATGGATATGTTAAGCAGGATGAGAGTACTCACCATTTCCGAGGTAATGTACTTGAGGTCTTGATGTTTTCCGTCCACCGTTGGAAGAACGAAAGGCTTAAAAAGACAAAAAGTAATTGGATTGGAAAAGTTGTTTCCTTCTTTAAACAACAACAACGAGAGCGGAGAGGTTTCAGTCTCTCTAACCTTAGTGAAGTCTCCGATCAACTCGTTGGAGCCGTCCGACTTGTCCAGAAGCTTCTCGATCTCTGTGTGACAGAAGGACTTGGACCGCTGGAGCAATGAACAACTCTGGAAGTAGAAAGGAAAAGGTTTGAGGAGGAAGTTGTGGATGCATCTTCTAACTGCCTAACAAGTCAGCAAACAAAGATGGATGCCGTGTTCAGAGATGTTGAGTCAGAACATTGTAGGTCCGGATTTCCATGGCAATTAGAGAATAGCTCTGATAAGAATCCTCGACAGATTGGCTGGTGACTGTAACTGGACGATTTGCAGACTGATCCAATTGGTAAGAATAATATCTTAATAATATTAAGAATCTTATTAGGAAGAATATGTAGAAATGTTGACCTGCCAAATCTGAGCATCTTTAAACACAGATGAACTAATTTTAGCAAATCCCCCAAGTCTTTCAAAGAATCCCTCGCCAGTGTGCGGAGGTCGCCGAGGCACTCATCCTTAAGTTCTCCTCGCAAACAGACTTTCCTCTCTGATTTGGGTACATTACCGCGAAAAATAAAACTCAACCAGAACACTTTGGAGAGGCTCTGATGCTGTGCATTAACACGCTAGAACCGAACATTTTGACTTGTCCACTTGCAACTTCAGCAAAACTGAACTACAAAAATTACTGCAAGGGAAATGGAGGATTCACAAAACCAATTAGCTGGAAGTCATGACCTTGTTTAAACAGTTCCACAGCAAATGCGGTGACATCGTAGCTTTGCTCAGACAGTGTCATAGGCAACAAAGAAAGACAGACTGAAAAATGTAACCCAAAAAGAAAACATCTGTGCAGCACCAGGACAGAATACATTAAACATTTTTAAACTCCTAGACTCAAATTCAGCTGAGCCTCTGAATAGCTTGTGAGCAACTTAAGTTCTTCCGTATGGTGGGCATTGGAAAATTATCGAAACTTAAACTATGAAAAACTTTCCAAGTTTTTCATAGTTTAAGTTTCCTCCCCTTTAGCCACGGCGACTCACCGTTCTGGGAGATTCTGGACTTTGGTCCAGCTTGGTGAAAGGTGTTCCCGCGACGCTCCGCCGCCTCTTCACCCTCACAGGAGTGTTTTCATCTGCGGGACAGTCGGGACGCTTCACGGCGGGGCGCGACACCGGGCTGGGCATGGAGGGCGAGCGAAACAGGTTCCGTGGCCGACACCGGACGATGGGCTACAGAGAAACGGATCATTTCTAAAAACCAGTCTCCATTTCACATCTCTTTGTTGACACTGGTGCATATTTTAGGAACTCACAGAGTCCTCTTCTGTACTGTCCGCCATAAGCGGCGCAGTGAGCAAGCTCGCCATTCCTGTTGGCATCCCAGAATCTTCCTGCAAGAAACCCTCGATGAAATTGTTTTCCATTTAAATTTTTTTTTTCTTTTAAAAAACCTAAATGCATTTACGTTTGTACGGCATCTTACCACCATGTTGTCATCAAGCACGTCCAAAAAGCCGTCGTCGTCTTCTTCGTCGTCGTTCAGAGAGGAGGTCAGCGAGGAGCGCCTCAGGAAAACGGGGCTTGAATCGTATTCAAGCTGCTGGATTGGCGGAGGTGAAGAGAGCTGCGAATAAGAAACAAAAAAACAATTTGTTTCTTCCTAAAAGCTAGGTCACGACCTCCAGAGCAAACATGGACGGAGTCTTCAAACGTTTTCTCACCATGAGAGCTGGAGCGGAGCTAGGACGGGCGGCAAAGGCGTCCTTCAAATGTCCTCCGTTGAAGGAGCGCCCGCGACACCGAGACGCGGGCTTGGATGGTTTCTTGAATTCAAAGAACTCCTAAATGTAAAAAAAAAAAAAAACAAAAAAAAAAAAAAAAAAAAAAAAAAAAAAAAAAAGGAAATCAAACACTCTCTTAACCTGAACAATACAAAAGAAAATATATGAACTCT
>CAEGAE010016354.1:0-49686 GCA_903067095.1 Girardinus metallicus
CCAGAAATGTGCAGTTCTAGGCACAGCCAAGATACTGCGCAGAACCCTCAAGCTCCCAGGCCTCTGGTAGAGGACCCGAGTTCAGAGGATGAAAGAGACCACCCGCAGAGGGTGAGAAGGGAATTTTTTATTTTCCTATATATTTTCAGTCTTCACAGATGGCATCTCCAAATAATACAATTTGCAGCGTCCTCTCGATTGAGTTGCATATTTACGCTTTCTAACGTGACAGCGAGCGTTTTACACTGTCAGAGACACACCTAGATTCACAAAGAGGCCGCCCTGTCTCTGTGTTGTAAAGGTGTTTATGATGTCTGTTTTACCCTCCTGTTAATTGTTGAAAAGCACCGGAGTGAGTATTTTATGGCCTTTCCGGCATAACTCACCACCTGCCACTTTGGGGAGAGGCTGCTGGCTTGCACCGCATTAGAGATGATAGGCAGCTATTAGTGCCACAGTGATAAATTGATTTCCCTTCCCAACAGTGGGCATGTCCATCCCTGTCAGAGCTGCCCGTCCTTGGAAAACAAAGCACTTACCCTACAGCCTCAACACAAGACGGAGAGAACAGGGTAAAAGAATGGAAGATGACAACTGAACATTACGCTTAAAGACAACAACTCAAGATGATTCCTCTATCTTTGGGGCGCAGATGAAACTTTCTGAGAAACAAACAGCAGCTTGACTCAAGGGTGGCTTTGAAGAAGCGTGACGGTCTAGCACTTCTGGGAACAAAAGCTTTTATTCTGACTGGCCTTTTTCAGCCTCTGCTTGTGAAGCCTGCCATTACCGTTCAATGCTGGCTGAGACACATCATTTCAACTGGAATGATAGTGCACGCTTTGGGATAATCACTCGTGGGAGGCCCTCTGTGTTGCATCATTCCCAAATCCAGCATTAGAAGGATAATCAAAAATCCATTTAATTTATTTTTAGGATGCGCCTAAATAGCCTGTTGGGGGCTGTGAGGGAGGGGAGTCAAAAATGGACTTCATTCCTCTGGAATAATACGCCCTTTTGACAGTCTGCTTTTAGGGAGTTAGCTGCTGTCAGGATGCTTCCTATTTTAAATTGCTGATGTTTTTTCATGTGCGGCTGCAGAGCCTCGATTCGGTTTCTGGCAAATACTGTTGGGTTCTAATCTTTTAGTCCTCCAATGCATTGTAATGCTAATTTTAATCAGTTGTGTGTTCTGCATTCAAAGCAGAAGAAAGACGTATTTCCCGCTGTACATGTTTTATATAGGGCTGGGCAATTAAACCATAACGACATTTGTTACGACAGACAGGTCAGCAATATCACTAGAGGAGATGGCCGACAGAATTTTGATAATGTCACCGAAATACGATTCAGAACCGCACAGCATTCTGGGGGATGTAAGCAGAGGAAAAGCTTTAGCTGCTCAACCTCTCATGGCTAGCTAAGCTAGGCTAGTGGCATCAACTAGCTTGCTCACTCTTTGATAAGCTAGCTAAGCTGTTGAGTAACTTGCGCAGCAGCAGTTTCACGTTGCCCCCAACATACTCTGCTGTTCTTAACTTCTCGGAAGTCCATGCGAACTCAAGGCAGACTCAAAGCGGGCACGTACACACAGAGGTACATTTTTAGCTTAGCTTTTAGCTTGACGACTGCTTTGTGAGGTACTGACAGCTCAGCAAACTTGCTAGTGTCGATTGTGGGAGAAGAAGGAATTTCTCACCTAAAATGAAGGCAATCATTACGCTTGACTATGAAATCTCAACCGTCAACAGACGGGGCGCGCTACGCAGAATACACACAGTACCCCTGAGTATTTGGGAGCAGTTTCATGTTTCGCCACCGTGCCCCAAAACTGCTTAAAAATACAGTGGGAATAAAGGAGTAAAGGTCCCGTCACTTTTGACCGTATTTTGGATATTTAAAGCAAAACACTAATAAATAATTCACAATATCAACCGATAGGAAACACTTATATCGTGATATGTCTTTCAGCTATTGCTGATATTACAATGTTAAGCACTCTTCCTTCCTCTTTTTAGGCCTGAGTCTGTCCTCCATTATCATCAAACATTGAAAACATATTAGCCGTGACCTTTTCTGGTGTTTTGACCTTTCTCTGGCTCTCACAGTGACAACCTGCTGGAGCCTGTTAGCTCATTTGGTCTTAACACTACACTTTGAAAGCTCTCATGTCATTGCACACTTTATCAAACGGTTGACATCACTGCCACATACAAATTCATGAATTTCCTTTAGATGTTTTGGAAGATGGGGGCTGAGAATCTAATCTGAGCTAAACTGCAACATTTACTTTATCACGTCTATCATGTAAGCATTTAATTATAAATCCATGTATTTTTAAAGCATTCCAGGTAATGATTTTATGTAATAAGCCACCACAAATCAGTGCATAATGGTCAAGTGGAAGACAAGGATGTGTAGTTTTCAAGGCTTTTTACAAACAGCAATCTGAATTGAGAGGTGTGCATTTGTATTTAACCCCCATTTACTCTTAAAACCCGAAATAAAATCCAACAGGAGTCACCATAATTGCAAAATAGGTCCAACTGTGTAATTTAATCCAAATATGAATCCTTCTGTTCCGTGTAGGGCTCAAAGGTTTCTCAGAGAAAATTAGTGAACAAAAAGCTTCATAAAGATTACAAAAGACAGATCAGATATCAAAACATGGAGAAAAGCAAAACAGAAGAAAGTCATAAAACAAACATTGATCACCTCACAAAACCCTAAATTGACAGGCAACAGAACTACAAGTTCATAGTTCAGTTAGTTGTCTTGTCTCTATGGGAAGTTTCAAAGGAAAAAAGTCCTGGCTAAAGCAATCATAAGGCACATTTGCAAAGCAGGCAGCAAACGACACATAAAAAAAGTCCAAATCCATATGCATTCTTCCTTTCACTTTACAGTTTAGTATTACGTTGTGTTGAGCTATCCTGGAAAAGCCCCACTTCCTTGAAGCTTGTGGTTACAGCACAGCACACTGTGAAAAAATTCTAATGTACCATCTCAGTTCATTACAAAAACCTGCTGCAAGCTTTACAAAAAGATAAGAAAATGTAAAAATCCCACCAAACACAGGAAAAACAACTTAACTTCATGAATCGAACAGAATTTGTTCAGTCATTACCTGAGTTGTTCTCTAGTGTGTCTTGATTCACATAGTGTCACTTAGGCTGTGTTCACTTTAAAAGTCTGAAATGAATAATTTCAGATTTTTCCCACAGATGTGCCCTTATCTTTGGGATGTGCGGGCGCAGAAAGCTAATTGACAATTTAAAATATTAAATCCAATTTCTATCTAGTTTGTGGCTCAATAAAACATTTATTTGACACAGGGCTATTAATCTTGTATTTTTTTTCACATGCATGAACAGATTGTTTTTTTTGTTTTTTTCATTAACCAAATGGCATAGCATTAGCATAGGTACTTACATATTAGAGGAAAGTCATTTAGTTTCTGCTTTCTGTCACAATTTGCTCCTATATGAACAAATGTCTGTCATCTTCTGGAGCTCAGTGTCAGCCACAGATGCAATAGGTTTCATTTTGTATTTCTGCATGGCTGACATAAATTTCCAGAGTAGTTTCTGTTGTTTGGGCACAAAAACGACACATTGACTACATGCATATGCGTCTGTTGGAAGGAGTCACTCATAGTAATGGTATTGGTAACTAGTTTCTTTTTATAAATTCAGATTTTAGGTAAATAAGCATTTTAAATGCTTAAAATACCCTCACCAGTCACTTTATTATAGTGCCCTTTTGTCTTACAAATTGCTTCAATTCGTAAAGAGCGCCACCTATCTCTCTTTTAAGGGACAGCGTAAAGCATGGTTGGTTAGTAATCAACACTGATCACTGAACGTTAGGTACCTTTGACAAATTTTGTGTTTTGTTATTATTTTTGCGACAGACGTTGTTTTGTAAACATTTAAAAGAAATAAAAAGTAAAAATAAGTTTCACAACTGTATAGTTTTGATTTGGATTTCTTTATGTATGAAACTGTATTCATGTTTGTATCTTGTGCTTGTTTAATAGGACTGGATGGGCATTAGCATTTTGCTAAATCCAGTATATTTACGACAGCATTGTACGTTCATTAATAAGCACTGTCCCATTTAAATAAAATCAATCAATCAATCAAAAATGAGTGAGAGACATTCTGCTGTCCATATTAGCATGATAGCATCTCCCATTCTCACCTAAGGTCCTCTCTTAGATTAAGATCCTGTTCAAGACAACAGTTTGAGATGATTTGGGCTTTTTTATATTACTATTACTATCCTGTTGAAAGTAACCATGACAAGATGGGTACGCTGCTATAAAAGGATGCACATGTTCAGTAGGATTAATAAGATGGGCCAAGGCGTTTCAATGAATTACAATTATAAGGCCCAAAATGTCTCAAAAATTTATCCCTCACACTATGAATTACCACAAGGCAACATAAATTTGTTTGTGCCGAATTCTGACCCAACCGTCCGAACACTGCAGCGGAAACTGAGACTCATCTGACCTGGCAATATTTTTCCAAACTGTTACGGTCCCGTTTTGGTGAGGCTGTGTAAACTGCGGCCTCGGTTTTCAGGCTTTAGCGGCCCCGGCGGGGCCCCGGCGGGGTCCCTGGAGTGGTGTTTTGCTGTTGCAGCCCTCCTGCTTCAAGGTTTGATGTGTTGTGCACTCAGAGATGGTATTCTGCATACTTTCTCTGTTTGCAACAAGCAGTTACTCACGGAGCTGCTGCCGTTCTATCATTTCAAACCAGTCAGCCCATTCTTCTCTGATCTCTGACATCAAAAAGGCATTTTTGTCCATACTAATGCTGCTCAACAGACACTTCTTCATTCTCTGCCCATTCTCTGTAATCCTGAGAGATGGTTCTGCGTGATACTCCCAGCAGATCGGCAGTTTCTAAAATAGACACCAGCAACCATGCCATGTTCGAAGTCCTTTAAATCTCCTTTGTGTTCCTACTCTGATGTTCCAGTTTTGGCAGGTCTTCTTCACCAGATATTTCTGTCCAATGCTCCAAGTTGTTAAAATCTGACTCGCTAAGACTACACTAAAGCAGTCTGAATCCAGCCTGCTATAATTATCAATTTTCTCTTCAGCAATCTTAGTTTGCATCTTTGTTAGCAAAAGCTATCTTTCTGTCGTGTCTCAGGTCTTTCGTTTGATGTACAATAGCAATACATCCAGTGCATCTTGAACTGAAGTCAGAGTGTTTGGTGGACGCATCCTGTGAGCAACGACAGCGTATTTCCATTAGTGAATGCAAGCACCTCTTCAAAACCTTCTACTTTGAATGGATTTTTGCCTGCAGGTTATGCATTTCCTGATCTGCGTCAATTGTTAAAAGGTGTTTCTTTATGGTGGCAGCCATGGCGACCACATTTGTGTTCAAGACACAGGGCTTCTTCATGCCTCTTTCTCTTTAAAGAAAATTTGATTTCTATAAGCGCATGCCGGCAGCTGTTTGGTCTTCATTTGGGGTAATGGGCTAGCGCCGAAAATGATGTTTTCACTTTCTTTTTGGGAACTGGAACTCTGCGAAGCCATTTAGTGAGACGCCAAAGCATGCTATGAAATATTAATAAATTTTCTCAGTTCCTCTTCAGTGTTATCCAGCAACTACATGTCTGAAAATGGGGGATTGAGGGTGAGAAAGTATGTGGTTGGAAGTCTGTCTTCTTCTCTTTTCCCTGTCATGATGATGAGTGAGTGTGAGGGTGAAGAACACACACCCTCCCCCCCTCTGTCCTCGCCCCCTTTATTCGTCACCTTCCCAGAAACGAGGGAGAGAGACAGAGAGAGAGAGAGAGAGAACGATTCTCAAAGACACCTTGGACGCCAAATAACCTCAGAGGAAGTCGCCGGTGTGACAAGGGAAGTTTTTTTCTGCACTTCTTATTTCACTTTTGACCTTTTAGTGGAGGTAAAAATAAATAAATATATATGTATATATATATATATATATATATATACATATATATATATATATATATATGCTATTTTCTTTCCACAAAAAAAAAAGAAACATAAAAGAATTTGCCGGCCCGTCTGTTCTTTCTCAACAACTGTTCCGTCCATCAACTTCAATTACAGCTGCTGCGTTGCCGTCATTCAAAAGAATGATGGTTTCATTTTTGGAATAGCACTGGAAGTTATTTAGAATGTTGTTAGAAACACAAACCATAGCTCAAACAATGGTCTAGTACGTCAAAAACAATGTTTTAAAATGCCATCTTAGATTACCAACATTACTCTATCACTTTGTCCGGTTAGGTAAAATACAGACATGATGTGACGTGTTGCATTATTATTTCAGTTTAGTTTATTTCTATTGTGCAAATTCATAACAAATGTCATCTGCAGGCACTTTACAAAAGCTAAATAATTAACCTAAATATAAAACTTGATTTAGCCACTCAAATTCAAATTAAATTACGTACATTCTAATTTGATTCTAAGGCAAATTTAATTTATAAAGTTTAGATCAAAAGATGCCCAGCTGATTGAATCAGCACTACTACTTTACTACCACCTAATAAGGAAGCAGGTGGTGACAGTGGCAAGAAGCAACTTCCTTTCAACAGGAAAAGACCTCTGACAGAGCCTGGATCAGCTTGTCATCTGCCACACTAGATTGGGATTTTTAAAAGAACAAAGATGCAGACAACAAACTGTTCTACCTTTGGAACAAAGATATTGTTCCTTAGCTTTCAGTAGTTTAATGATTCATCCTTCAAACATTCATAATAAGTTGTCCTTGACTCCATTGGTCCATGTGTTTATGTAATTACTTACTCTTAGGAAGCTATCGAGGGATCCGTTCTCCATGTACTCAGTGACAATCATAACGGGCTTACCTGGAAAAAGAAAATGTTTGTTAATGGTTATAATTTCTACAAACACAGACTGTCACGCTACCACAAAACTTGCTGCAAAGATTTATTAGCAGAAATGGGAAAGGTCGAATTTATTCAACAGTGTGGTGAGTTAAAGTAAAGTAAAACTAAAAGCCCCATTATGGGGACTAGACTGAAGATGGCCAATATTTTTTTAATAGAAGTATCGGTTACATCTTGTCACAGGTTTCCTATAGGTCAGATGTTAAAGTGAAACGTGTTTATTTCTTTGGATCATCTGATTGTAAAAAAATGCTTCCTTGTGCCATCTGTATTTGATCAGTCATTGGCCAGGGAATGTTTGGGAATTGCAGAGAACGTATATAAAAAAAATCTTCAGATTACCCAGATGTTGATTGAAGAGAGTCAAAGGACTTGTTTGTGTCCCAGATACGTTCTCTGTACATCACTCTTAACTTAACTGCGGTTTGTGCTTCTTCTCCAGTTTGATTCTGATTTCTGTGCCCTCCTTCGCTCTGCCTCCTTTTATTTCTGACCTACCTTCCTTTGTTACCCCATCCCTCATTCTCATCTTTAACCCTCTTTTCTTTATTACTGAGAATATCTCTTTTTTAAAGGACAAAAGTTGAGTCTTTTGTGTCATTTGTTAAAACTTTTAACTAAAATAGGAATCTAAGAAAATTGCTTTAATAACATTATTTAATCCAAATAAAGCAAAAACATCATACTTTGAGTAAATTAATATTCTATTGAAAAATATTATCCAGATGCAATTTAATGTAGTAAAATTGATCTATATCTACAAATTACTTTGAATTACTGTGGAATTACTAAATTGTACCTTTATTTATTTCCCATGAAATCCTTTTAATTCAGACATTACATCTGTGTATTTTTGTTTCTGTGACTATTTAATTAAGAAGCATGGATTTTGCCAGAAATTTTAAAACTTTCAATAACAATTATAGTAAAACATCTCATCATTCAACTAAAGCTGGTGTAAAACAACCTCCGCCCACACCCACTTCCTAAAAGGCTGTGATGGATTGTTCCCTTTACCAACAAATGACTTTTATAGTGGCCGGCAGGAACACACACACACACCCATACTATCCTCCTGCTTGTCCTCCGCCCTCTTCCCTTCCCTCTTTCTCTCTATTCTCAACTTTGGCAGTAAAGATAAAGGCCCCAAGGCCCCTTTGTTCCGTCAGCTAAAGTGCTAGAGTATGTGTGCAAATGCAGATGTGTGTGTAGCGGTTTGAAAGAGAAGAAAGCACATGTGAGCAGGCGTGGGTGAGCGCGTGTGTGTGTGTCTGATCACGCAAACATGCAGCCCATGGATCAGCCAAAAGCAGCAGCAAGGTAAATGGGGTGTGAAAGTCTCAGGATTATTAAGAATTAACGGGAGCAGCTTAATAAATCACCCTCCAGCTGTGTGTGTTGGGGTGTTTAGGTGTGTGTCTGCGTGGGGAAGCATATCAAATGGACCCTCTAAAAGTAGGCCCTGCACTTGTGCTGCTCTGACTTCTGCATGTGTTCAGAACATCTCTACAAATGTCATATGCACACGCACACACACGCACCCGATGTGTCTTCTGGTCTTAGTGTAACAACTGAAACTAGTTGTGACAGAATTCAATGCTGGTTCATTAACTGCAGAAAGAGAGGCATCATTCTCATCATACATTCGGTTTCAACTTAATATAAAAAGATAATCAAACATAAAGGTGTGTTTCAGTTAATTAGAAATCATTGAAAAATCAATCTGTTTCAACAATTCAGTTAAAAAACATGGCGATCATGACTATTTCTGTCTCCAAATATGAAAACTACACAATACCAATAAAAAGTATTTTTTAATATAGTAATGTTGTGATATTGCCTACACAATCATAGAGGAGACAGTTGACTTGATAGTTTTCCAGCAGACAGTCAGTGATACCTACCAAAAGCAGGGTAAGCCACAAAAAGCCGTGGTTTGAGAATCTGGCTGCTCACAGTGTGCGGTGTCTTAAAATGTTAATGGAAAATTGAGTGGAAAAAAAAAATCTTCCCATCCATGATTCTAAAGCAAAGCCTATTCAAGAATTCGGGGGTAGTTCATGAGCCAGGAGTTTATCAAAATCCAGATGAGCAAAAGCCAACCACAGTAGCCTCACAAGCTTTTCATCTTTTTGTCACATCACATTGAGGAGAGTGCATTTCTGTATTTAAAAACCCTTTTCATTGGCCTCGTACCACCTTTTTCTAAAACTTTTTTTTTTTTAAATGTGGGAGTTTTTACCAAAATTAACAAAATTAAACACTTGACATAATATTTTGTGTGTAAATACTTTGCTTAAACAGTTTGAATCTAGACTCAGTGGTGCAGTTGACCATGGCATCAAGAAGGTTTCAAACCAAGCTCAACGTTTGCATGAAGTTTTATTTCAGTATTATTCTTCCAAAAACTAAATGCAGACGGAGATAAGAGTGATAAGAGTCAAGTACGTGAAATCAATTTCAAGAATTGGCCAAGGCACCAAGTTTTTTTTAGATAGTGAAAATCAGGAAAAGTAAAAATAAGAAATAAATGTGAGATAAAAAATCTGAGAAAGCAAAGTCAGAGGAATTTCTTCAGGTATTTTAAGAACAACTACAGCGGTTGAACTACTTAACTAGGCAAGTGCCGCAGGGATAGTAAGAGGCCAGGTCTTTTTCTTAGCGGCAAAGTTCAGACTCATTATTTTCCTCTTTCTTCAGTCGTTCCCTTTTAAAGAGGTCTTGTGTGTGCTAATGATGGTCTTATAAAGAGGCCCAGAGGGGTGCAAGTCAGAGATATGGATTTATGGATTTAATGCTTGTGCCTGACACAGACTTTGATCAGAGCACATTGATCTGCAGAGATTTATACCACAGTAGCTCAGTAAAAGTTGTTGCTTTTTACACAGAAGTGTCGGGCATTCGTGGAACCATTTGTCATAGACAATTGCAAATCCACAATTGATCTAAAAAAACAGGAGACCAAAAAAACAATAGTCCTATCCTTGTAAGGAAAATATAGAAACAGTTTTCTGGTCAATGTGTTTTCTGTTTGCAATTTTTATTTTTTTTTTAATAATAAAACATTTAATTGACCTGAATTCTGCTAATCCAATTCACTATACCTTACAAAAGTATTTGTAGCCTGGAATATTTGTAAATTTTGTAACAATGCAACCACAAGCTTTAAGTGTATTGTATTGGGATTTTTTATGATGTATGAAAGTTGTGCATAATAGAGAAGTGGAAGGAAACATGATTAAGATAAAATACAAATTACAAATAAAACCCCCAAAAGTATAACCTGCATAGATTCAGCCAACCTTCTGCTGCAATTACAGATGCAAATGGAACTTCATGTCGGGTGTTAAAGCTTTTTTTTGTCAGAATTTCTTCCCAATGTTCTGTCAGCTCTGACCGGCTTCTCCATATGATGCTGCCACCATTATGATTCATGGTGGGGATGATGTATTCAGGGAAATGTGCAGAGTA
Organism: Girardinus metallicus; assembly: GCA_903067095.1. Lineage (NCBI taxonomy): Eukaryota > Metazoa > Chordata > Actinopteri > Cyprinodontiformes > Poeciliidae > Girardinus > Girardinus metallicus. The sequence continues at coordinate 10,384 of CAEGAE010016354.1, forward strand.
AACTTTCTTCTAAGCAACATTTTGCATGAGGCCAGGACTTTTGCATGTAAATGGACCAACGGTTCTTCTTTGTGTTTGCTGTGTGCTCTACTTGGCTTAAAAGCAAATGCACGGCCGTATATTATTTTAATTTGTGGAACAATTCACACTGAAAAACAATTTTTTAAATATTATACTACTATCTACTATCATGTTTGAAAATAAATAAATAAAATTAACATTTTATCTTTTTGCTTTTACTTTGGAAATATGGAAACCATTGTTTGGTTACAAACACTGCACTTAGTGGTTGTAATGTGATAAAAGAAAACAAAAGTAGAACAGTAGAACATGAAAATGATTTCTAATAGTTGTCTAATAGCTGTGACCTAATAGTTGCAGACTCAGTTTACAACTTTCATATGTATTCTTTTCCCTCGATTGTGATTTTTTTTGGTTTGTTACATAAAATATCATAAATATTCATAGCAGTTGCATGTGTTAAATGAAATGTATCAGGGTTGTACATTATTTTGCATGTTTCCAACAATGCTTTTTTTATGTGCATCATGGAGTATTGCATTAGAAATGATTTATGGAAACAGTATAATTCAAAATAACTTGCTCAATTTCTCAAGAAGGTTTTTAGGCTCACTTGTGGTGGTTTTTGGCTTTTCTGAAAAAGAGTTAATGCACAAACGGGAGATGGAAGCATATTTACTGAATAAGCAAAGTAGCACCTCCAAACCTAAAGCTTGGAGGTGAGAACTCTTTCTGTTTTTCTGAGACATAAGATCCACATTAGTTTGCAACCTCTACTTCTTGTTTACTATAGCCATGCGTAACGTCAACATCTGACAAAATTATCCTGCTTCAAACCAGCAGATGGTAACATGCCTTCCCCCCCTTTTTGAAACATGTCAAAAGTTTGCTTTAAATTTGTGTGACAACATAGCTAGAGACTGACACTTCAGATATTCATTGAACAAAATTATTTTGCTGCAGTGACTGAGAAAAGAAATCTTTCTGTCTATAAATGTTTAAATGGATTATGAATGCACTTACTACGTGTCACTACACCCTCCAGCCTGATGATATTGGGGTGATCAAACTGTCCCATGATTGATGCTTCTGCAAGGAAGTCCCGCCTCTGCTTGTCTGTGTAACCTCCTTTAAGAGTCTTGATGGCCACACAGACCTCCTTCTTGCTGGGCAGTTTTAGGCGACCACTGCACACTTCTCCAAACTCACCTACAGTTAAGATAACATAGACACAACACAAATCACTTGTTTGAATACATATCATTTTTGATTTCAATTGTCATATACATTTAACTTCTATTTGCCTGTCTGTCTGCCTGTCTTTTCAATAATAGGATTTTTCAAACCTTTGGTCATATGGAGTTAAATAGTGTTATCAACATTTCAAGAGCTCATGGAGCTTTATTTGATCTTGAGGAGATGGCTGTGTTTTGTCCATCCTAAGATAAACTGAGAAAGTCTGTGGAGAATGTGTATGTTTTTGTAAGGGAGTACAAGCTTTCAGGCAGTCTAGCCACTTCATAGGCCCACGTGACAGACTTCTGGCTAGACTATACAACAACTGTAGTGTGGTCATACCTCTTTGTGTTGTGTTTGAATGTGTGTTGGGCCTAAATGCATGCACACCCTAAATAAGTTTATGTGAGGTGATGTCAGAGCTGAGACGTGCAGATCTTTTTCTTAATCCAGTACACTTATATCGAAAAGGAGCTCTGGATCAGAGAGTGTGGGTCAAACAGTGGACATGAAGCAACAGTCTGGAATGACTTAAACCAGAATAATTACAACCTGTCTAAATACCAAAAAGTGTTCCTGTTCTTTCCCCCAGCCTTCAGCTATGCACAGAAAAAAAACGAAAAAAAAAAAAACAGGCAGAGGCACTTTCTTCATGTGGTCACTCTCAGAAAGGGGATCCTGCTCTAATAAGGCTTAATTAGGAACACTTACTCCTTTCCTGTTTTAGGAGAACCATGGTGTTTAGATTTGATGCTCAGGTCTGACCTATCTAAGAGGACTGGCAAACTGTGTTGTTCTTGCTTTATAACACAAGTTCACAAGTTGCCAACAAGATCAAGGTCGATTTAATCAGAGGGGCTGAGGCAGAGTCGAAGAAATAGGAGGTTTAATGAGTTTTGGTTTTGTGTCCTCATTAAAGTTTCAAATTTGGATAGTAGGTAGGATACAGTTAATGGACAGCAATGTTTGCATTTGGTAAATGTAGGGGTTTAGTTCACATTTTAAGTTACCAAAATTAAATGCCAAAATCAAGCTCCACTTACTTTTTTTTTAAAACATCAAACGACAGATTTGACAGTTACATCACATATTTACTGGAGGCTGTAAAGTTTAACTTATTGAGAAAAGTATTAAGTAGGTTCTTGATTTAATTCTTTAAAAGTATTAAAATTTGTATCACTCTTCTAAAATAAAAGTAGCTTTCCCGATTATGGTCCAGCGTCTCATCAGGTACTATTTTCCCAGGTCATCCTATCAGTTTTGCAGTGTGAAGGTCTGATGGACTCTAGAAAGTAGTCTGAACTCGTGTGCTGTAGGCTGAATATATATATTCTGACTGAACTCGACATGAATTATAATTGATCACTGTCCAGTCTTCACTCCTGCTCAACTTATCAGCTTTACCATATGGGAAGTGATGGGGGAAAAAATAACAAGACAGGAATTTTGTTTTATTTCCAGAATAAGGCTCATGGTATTTGCTTGTGGGTAGTTGACGGTTGCCTCACATTACTTTCTGTTTTCCTGTACTATAAGCAACAAGTATAAAGATAGATGGAACTTAAACCAAAACATAATATGTTTCTTATTGCTGTATATGGCACAAATATAACTCATCCAGACAGTGCTTTGAAAATGTTGATACATGTAGAATTTAATTTATTCGTCATAGAGTACTCTGGTGCCATGTAGATTAATTATAAAGAAGTAAGAAAACAAATGGCATTAATGGTGATGTAATATTGAGAACTTTTTCTGCATTATTAATCTTCATTTAATTGCTTCAATAGGTCATTCTGAAATCAGGGTCATCAGGAAATTTCTAAATTACACACTGCTACAATTAAAAATATTGGTGAGTACAAAGGGGGTATATTTTTACAAGTCTAATTAGAACCTAGGAGATGATTATATTATTTTTCAACATAGTCTGGTATTACTAAAAACCTGTCCAAAACAACCCACATCTTGCATGTGTGACTAATGTAACAATGTGTTCCCTCAGTCCTACCTGCTCCCACGACTTTATCAATAGCAATGCAGGAGGCGTCGAGTTCCTTGGCAAACTCATGAACAGCCTGGCTGGGGTCCTCATATGTGTGGGGATCCACATAAGTCCTGATTCCTGGCAGGCGCACTGCAGAAAAAATAAGAATGAGGGATCAGGGATCAGGGGCCAGTAAAATATAAAAAAGGTAATTTAGGGAGAGGTCTTTACCTTTAGAAGAGGGTCAATATATGTAAAATTCTGGGCAAAATTAAGAGACCACTGTACTGAACTCAATTGGTTATTACACCAAATATTAACTTCTGAACTCTTCCCAAGTTAACACACTGGTATTGTTGTTTCTAAATGAACATGAACTTCATTATTTTGACAATTTCTCATTTTTTGCAAATAAATACTAAATTTTTGCTTGAAATTTCAGACATATTGTCTGTAGTTTATAGAATAATGAAAGAACAATGTTCATTTTACTCAAACATACGCCTATAAAAAGTAAAATCTGAGAAACTGATCATTTTAAGCGGTCTCTTAATGTTTTCTAGAGCTATATATATATCTCAGAAGTATATCAGAGGTCGAGCTAACGGAATATTTTCCGCATTTGACCGGGTTTTTTTTAATAAAACGACCGGAAAATTTGAAGCCCGTTGGTCATTTGACTGGTTATAATTACCACCCCTGACTGGTGCACATGGGCAGACATTACAGACTTTACGCAAAGAGTTCATCGCAGAGGCAACTAAAATCAATCAATAAAAATCTTTTCTGAATATCATCTCATGGACACTGAACTAAATGCGTCTTTCTGACCGGGAGCTGACAGCGTGTTGAAGAGTTATGGACCGGACGCTTTGGAGCGTCTGGGTTAGGAAGCTCATTCCAAACCTTTGGTAGAAAGGGCGCGTTTAATTCCAGTCTCCATTATATACAGAACAGAGAAAATTAAAGAGAATGCAATGTTGTGTTAATCCATTTATAGTCTAAACAGAGGAGCCGCAGTTTATCTTGAGGAAATAAATATAGGTGCAGAAATTAATTAGACCGTAACTTGCGCAGTGTGCTGCACAACCAATGCGGACATTAGGATGGGACATTACCCTCCTGCACCCAGAAGGAGAAGCGCGGCAGACATAATATCTGTCCATTTCGGGGAAGCGAAACCACGCAAAAAAATTCCTCGTCAAAGCGCACGCCCGGACCGCACGCAGGGTAAAAAAAAAAAAAAAAAAAAAAAAAAGTTCAATTGATCGGTTTGGATCAGACAGCTCCAACTGACCGATGAACTAGTGCAGTTTTCTCTGCAGATGCGACCAGGAGGAATTTGTGAGGCTGTGCGTTCAGACCCCAGCGGGTGAAGTGCTGGTAACATAAGTGGAGTCATTTAATTTAATTTATTATAAGTTATTGGGGCCAGTCAGTGGTTTTTGTCACGGAAAAAAAGTTACCGTAGATGCGTTCTTCTGCTTTATGTGTGATGAGATCTGGATTCACGGTTCAATTATAGCTGAATATTAACTAAACCGCAGAAAAATGCGGCTAGATAGCATATGTTAATATGATTGTAATTTGACGGGTAAAAATAGTACATGACCGATTTTTTTTTTATGCTGTCGGTCAAAATGACGGAGAACAAAAGTCTAGCGCGACCTATATATCCCCATCACTTGCCCATTGACTGCTGGAGAAAGGCACCAGCCCCCCTGGTGACCCTGTAGTGTTTGTGTTGTGTTTTAGTAGTCTTGTCATGAATGAAATTTATGTTTAGTGACTGACCCAAACAAATTATTCACAATGTAGCAGAGTCTGTTTAGTGCTTGGGAAGTTAGGGGCTGATGCTTGGACGAAGGTTAAAGGTGCAATAATGTCAAATAAATATTGTTGCTTTAAGACTCTGAGAAGAACAAGAAGCAAAATGTAAAAAAAAAAAACAAACAAAAAAAACTGAATAAAGTTAATTTTAGTTATTATCAAATGGTATTTAACAGAACTTTATTAAAAGGTAAAATCCTTAACTGTAAGCTGATTCTTGTGAAGAAAGAGAAAACTGTAACAGATTCTTAAACTTGTGCTGTTTTTGGACACAAAAAAACTTTTCTATTTTGTAAATTAATAATACATTTTCATAATAACATAAACACATCCTTTTCAACATGGCCCAGGTTTTGTTAATATTTAAAATAGTTAACGTGGAATCAAGTTGTGCTCAGCAACATCTGGCCTTAAGCCACCATTGTCCGAGACGTAATTCTGCAGCTACATTTTCAAGTTCATGAAATGACAGAAAACGACATGAAAAAGACAGTGCACAGCATACTTACAGTGGCCATTGCCAAAGTGAAGTCTTTTCTCATCAGGATGTTTGGATTTGCTGCGGCAACAAAACCTGCCAATTCAGAGAGAAAAATCCAAACTAGAGCCACAATTTCCAGTAAGACTTCACCCAATGGCTCAGCCTGGAGGCTGGTGAGAGCTTTGTGTGTGTGAGAAATCAGCTCTTATAAGCCTAGTGAGGATAAGTAAGTCTTGTAATGTGCCATGGATTTACAGTGTGGTCTGTCTGAAGACTTCTGTCAGCCAACTTGAGCCACACATCTGCTTGCAACTACCACACACACAAATACACACAATATATGGGTAGCTCAAGCGCAGATGTTTTGAGTATAAATTTGTAGTGTGTGATGCATAAGGTAAATAAATTATTTTAAAAACACTTATTCAATTAGTAATCATTTCCAACTGAAAGCAGAGAGTAAACAGACTGATGCGATTGAAGGAGACTACAACTTAAAATCCAGTTGACTGATTGGAGACAGACCTTCCAATCAGGACGTAGAGCAGCACGGTGAGCAGTATGATGGCCACAGCACTGGAAATGGCAATTAAGACAACCTGGCTGTTCTCACTGGAGATTGAGAAGGCTGCTGAAAGAGAATCGAGCACAACTTGTTTTAAGAACATCAAAACACATATATCATCTGAAAAAAAGTAATGTAAGCAGTGCCTTGTGGAAGAGTTTTTCATATTTTGTTGCATCACAACCATCGATTTATTCTTATTTGAATTTTTGTTAGAGACCAACACCAGCTAACAGTTATGCAGTGAAAGAAAATTATATTTGGATTAAATTTGTTTACAAATGAAAAATTGAAATGTTTACTATCCATGTTTATCTAGTTTCCATTAGCCATTTTTTGTATAACTACGTTAAATATAATGGTTCAAGCATCACACATCTAGAAACTGAAATTGTTGCCCATTCTATACAAAACAACACAATCTGCCATATATTTTGTTATTATTTTTAAAATTTGGGTGGAAATCTTAACCACAGATTTTCAGTAGACATCAACTGAGCTGGCAAACAGATCAGTTTGAGTTGATATAAACCTCATTCCAGTTCCAGAAGTACATTCACTATTATTTTCTTTTTGGAAGGTGAACCTCCACCAAAGTTTTAAGTCTTTTTCAGCTTCTAGGAAGTTTGTCTTGTTTTTCTGAAACTGCCCTACATTTAGCTCTGTCTGTGTTCTCTAACTTGCAGATGCCTAAAACATGACGCTGCATCACCATGGTTGACTGTAGAGATTGTGTGTTCAAGGCAATCTCTAGTTTTAGTTTTTCACCTCATGTTGTATTTTGGGTTGAAACCAAGATGCACAACCTGTTTATAGCTATTCCTTCAACATGTTTGCTCTGTCCCCTGCATGACTTGTGTCAAAGTGCAAGCAGAGCTTCCCAGGGCTCTCCTGTAACAATGTTATCCTGTTGTCTTTCTTCCATAAAAGGCAGATTTATGGAGCACACAACCAATAGATTTCTTTTTTTTTCTTGTCCTGCCATTTCTTGGTAGGTTTGCAAATATTTTCTAGTCTTTAAATTACGTAGTGAACTGGATTGGTAATGTTTTATAACCTAACCCTGCTTAATACTTTTCCACAACTTAATACATTTCATGTGTGGTCTTCATGATCTTGCTAGTTCTCCAATGTTCTCTAACAAATATTCAAGGCCTTCAAATGACAGCTGCATTTATACAGCAATTAAATTACTATTTATTATTAAATACACAGTTGATTTCACTGGATTTTACTTAGGAGAATCAGAGTAAATGAGGCTGCATAAATGTGTCTGCCAGACTTTTCAGACTTTTATTTGTAAAAAAAAAAATAAATAAAAAACAACTAAACCATTTGCTTTCACCTCAAAATTACACACTACTTTATTTGGTCTGTAACTTAAAATTATGTGTTGTTAGTGGTAGTGACGCAACAGAAATTGAAGAAAAAGTATTCTTGCACAGCACTACAGATTTTCAGTTAGAAAAAAAATCCTCCGCATGCTAAGCTTACAGTCAGGGCTGGTTTCAAACTGGAAGCTGGGGCTGCTGGCTCCATATCCAGCGGCAGTGCGAGCTCTGATCTGGAGCAGGTAGGCTGTGTTGGGCTTCAGACCATTCAGGGTCACATTACAACCCCGAGCTCGAAGAATGGTGTAGCTGGTCTCCTGTTCTTCCTGGAAGACAGTAGAAAACAGTTGGAAATTCTGTATTTGTAATCATAATGTGCTATATTCTTGTTCTTTAAGTTGGTGAATAATTGAATATAGTTCACTTAATACACAATGTTTAGTACTGGACAGACCATATGAATACCCATTTTTGAATACATGCACATGTACACAGGAAAAGGGAGGGTAGAGGATTTGACAGCTTCCTTCTCAGGTTGATGAATTATCCTTTTTATATTTTATGACTTCTTTCCTACTGATCTCTAGTGATAGGACAACAGGTAGATTTACACACCAGGTCTGCATTCAATTCATTGTTTCCAGATGTGAAATGGAAGAAAGGACGGTGGAAAAAAAAGAGAACAGAGCAAAGGTTCGATGAGAAGAGAGGCTATACAACATATCCATGTGTATATTTTACTGAGTTTTCTTAAGGACAAAACGAGACTCAATGTAGCTGTTAGAAAAAGAAAATCACTTTAGACTGAAACTATTTACAACAACAACAAAAAACCAAAAGTTCGTAATGCCCCAAAGGTTAAAATTCTTTAACTTTCTTTATGTCTAAGATTATGTTGTCAGCCCTTGGCCAACACAAAATTGCAAACACACTATTGTTGACCCAGTTCTAAGCAATGAAACATGGTTTTAAAGATAAAAAAACAGCACAAGCCTGACTTTAGCCCTAATAAAAATCTGTTGCAGATGACTTCATCATCAATCCCAAAACTGAGTTATGTTTGGAAATGTTGACAAACTCGTAAAAGTCAGTCGAGACCAGAACATGTCAAAGACTCTTTTTATTGACCCAATTTAATGCCAGATGTTTATTTGAACAGGCAGTCGTCATAGGGTCTTCAAGACACAGACATGAACACCCGAGCCTGGGTAGTCAGTGTCCAAAGAAAGCTTCACGCTTCTTCATGGGGAAGAGCTTTAATGGTACGCAAAGCTTTTCAAACATGTACGTGTCTGAGGAGGAAACTGATACACCAGACCTGCACTGGAACGACTTTTCATCACAACTATAAATCTTAGGCAGCCTGTCACAGGGCAGTGATTGAGACAACATGTGATCCCCTGAAAATAAAACACAGGTGTGATGAAACAACAAGAGAGGGCGGGAGACTATTTGCATCACACAATATAGATGTTTCACTAAAATCCTGCTAGGTTTTAAAGGCCCCTGTGTTCAGCTTTGCCTTGATAGTCCAAACAAAGCTGCAGCTAATTACAGCTCTTATGTGTGCACATGCAGTCATGGATGCACAACATAAGTCTTATAAATACCTGTTTCAACAGGCAGTCCTTTTGTTTAAGGAGTCTTAAGACTAAATAAACTGCTTCGACTCGAATGGTTTTTAGGTTATCTCAGCTTTTTAGATTAGAATGATAAAAAGTGCAGAAGCAGTCAGCAAAGTGTACCCCCACAAATTATGTTTTCACAAATGTGAATGTCTTGTGAATGTCTTAGTAGCTGCAAAGCACCCCTTTTCGCTAGTGGAAGCGACAGACAGATCATATAGATCATACAGCTCTCCTGAAGATGAAACACATCTTTTCTTCTGGGAAACTTTCTGGTTGGGAATTCCCAAGAATATCACCAAAGCTGTGTAGATCTTGCTACGTATAGGAAATGAACAACACGAAGGCTCTAACGCTTAGGACATTTGAGCTGCTAGTTCCATAACTGTGTGACATATAAGTAAGGTCTGTAGGGTTGGAAGTTATTTTAGAAATTAAAACGTGTCACAGAGTGATGCTTGGCCAGAAGGATACTGCTTTAAAGTTTGATGCCAGAAATTCCTGATTAAGTGTCTGCAGACCAGGAATGCAAATGCGTTAAATAGATCATCTTTAAAAAAAAAATCCCCATGAAATGTTTCATTTATGTCCTTTGCTGTGCCAGGTGTTCCATTAACAATCAATCACTTTAATGAGCATTTTGTACATTTTTCTCATGCAGTATTGCTACTTCATTAACTTTTCCACATTTTACCAAGTTAGAAGCACAATTTTAAAGCAATTTACTGGGATTTAGAAGTCATTAGCATTGCAACATTGTGAAATGGAAAGGCAATGATAAACGGCTTACAAATTCGAATTCAAATGAAGATCCGAAAATTATGGTATCTGTACTAGTCCTGCTTTGTGTTGGTTTATCATATGAAATATGTGGTGAGAATGTTAAGATATTTTGGATTACACTACTTATTGTCTATGCATATTGTCTTATGTTTATTTTTTTTCTAAAGACACAGATACAACACACAGGTAATATTACATATTTGTGTAGATTAAAAAAAGGGGACCTTTCAACTTTTTTTCACAATATGACATGAATTTAGACAAAACCTTTCATGTTTTAGGTCAGCTATGATAATCAAAATTATTGTTAAATGCTGAGTTAATCCAAAGAGATAAAGAACAATCATCATTGCAATATTCTTATCACAAAGGACAGCTTAGAGTGCAATAAGCACTGGCAAAAACAGTATAGTCCCAGCGTTATGAGTTTGCATTTTACATGCTGATTAAATATTTAGCCAGGTGGGCAGAGTCTGGCGGAAGCAGGTGCTCTTACCAGACGCCACATGACATTGCTCAAAATGCCATGTGTGATGGAAGCACAGAAAAAATAGAGAAGAAATAAGGTAATAGGCACATATCACACCTGATAACATCACAATATTTACCAATCACACCACAAAATTATCTAATATCCTGCAACCTTAAGTAATATGTTTTTAAATCATTTAGAGAACCTCAGATGATGATGATTAACCTATCAGAAGCTTTGCAAGCTTCTGATAGGTTAATTCAAAACATGTGATTTAAATGGGCGAGTGTGTCTGGATAAACGTTAACCTTCAAATGTACTTCATCATGGGAGATCATAATACAATCATAAGAATTCAGACAAAGTAATATGTTTCATTCACAATTTCCTGATTTATACAGTTGCCATATTCATGTGCTTATCATATGATTGGGCGCAAGCATGTATTTCGATTGAACAATGATACTGATCTCTCAGATGGTATGAGAGAAAATAATAAACTTAACATGACTTGACACGACTTTACATGACTTCAAAAATAAAACAGTACCAACTGCAATAAGGAAGGGCAAAAATGCAAGACAGCAATCAGAAAAAGCTTGCTGAAGGATACATAGCCTGTTTGACTCAATCACACAGTTTAAAAAGGCAATTCTAGAAGAAAATCAATGTACTCTTCTGAATTTGAAGATTGTTGGAGCCAAAACAGTGATCTTTCTTATTAAGTTTAGCCTAATTTAATGTTAAATATAAGGAAACAAAAGATTTTGCCTTTTAATAGATGTAAACATATGATTTTCAACTCTGCATTTCTATAAACGTCAACGCTAGATTGTAGTATGATTTTTCACAAAGAAAACTTTGTGTTCAGATTTGTGCACTATGGGCTCTAATAGCTGGTATGCTCTGTGAGAAAGGGGCCGCTCTCTTTCAATGATCTAGGAGGAGTCTTGTCTAGTAGGCTGAGTTCTGGTTTCTGGAAGGGAGAGCTTTTTGACAAGGGATTAAAATCCTTGGGTTGAATATTTATTTTTCCTGAAGGTTTTCAAATACTGGGACTCAGCACACGAGTGTCAAGATTCTCCATTCCATCTATCCTCTGAACTCCATAACAGCGCTGTTTTTAATTATCAAGCCATGGCAATTTCAGCAATTCCACTTTACAATTAGACATGCAAAGAGATTTGACCCTTTATTATTAACTTGTTCTTGTTTTAACATCTAAAAAAAATATATCAAAAAAGAGAACAGAGTTCGGGAAGCAAAGAGCTTCTGTCAGCTTACTAATCAAGACATAAAGGGTCACCATTGGCATTCAAGCAATATGATCTGAGTTACACTGATGCTCACACACACACATGCATTAATACACAGAGAATAGGCCAGACTGATTAAACTTGCATCCACGGCTAATTACACCATCAAATGTCAACCTAGCACAGCATCGGCGCTGAAAGCCAGTGTAATTCGTTCTGCACTAATTTCCCTCACAGAGAAATGAGGGGCCCCACAGATGCATTTACTGTCTGCCATAAAACTTGTCTCCATTAAGGAGCTAACTGCAGAGAAGAACAGCATGAGAGATTAAGGAAAAGACGGAAATGAAGGATGAAAAATAAAAATGTGTTCAATGTAAGGGGAATGAGTATAAGAAATAAAAAAAATAAAGGAGGACACAAAAAAACTATATCAAATATGGTAAGAAATTGGTTGTTTTAAAGTTTGAATTAAAATGCAGGATCTCTCTTTGAGCTGAAAGCCGTTTGGCTGAGTAGTGAGACTGCCAAAGTGCGCCAAGTATATTTCCAAGACCAAGAGCTGATACAAGACCTAAAATTATGAGTACACTTTCAGCTTAATATTTAATAAAAAAAAAATAGAAAAAGCACATTTCTTGACATGTGTTTTATGAATTTAGTTAAACTTTGTGGGATGGAAAATGCTGAGCATTAAACCTTTTTCAGACATCAATATTAAAAATCACTATATTAAAAAAAAATTAAAACACTGACACAACAATTTCCCTAAGGACATAGCTTAAAATACTTCCATTAAATAACGCTAGTATTGTTCAAGAATAACTTCCTGCTCTAATTGTGCTGTGTCTGCAGTGTTGTCTGCTTCACTTTCATCCACTACCCCAGTGAGTCACTCTTCTTGTCAAAAAGATTACATTCGGGAAGCTCTCTGTCTTTTTAATTATATTATATCATTGCATCCTGTTAAAGACTGTTGTGTACCAATGGATAGACAAAGACATATGCACTTTTTGATCAGTATCTCCTCTCTGTAAGCTGGAATCAAGTGGTGGTCTTTGATATGGTTGATATTCACTCCAAGGGCAGAACACCTTTCTATCAGCAAAAACACACAAAAAAAACACATAACATTTGTATCTATTTTTTTGTATAGATTATTTGTATTGCTAATTGATATGATACTGAGTCAAAGTGAAGGCACACCATATGCACTGAAAAAAAGGGTCCGACTTGAAAAAATTGAGCTAATTTGTTACAATTAATCAAAGTCAATCAAACTTAAATAAAGTCTGACAAATGTAATTCGATTAGATGTAACAAATTAACTCCATTTCTTATAGCTGGAGCTTCATTCTCTTTTTCCAGTGACGTTATGAGTATTTTCTGTGTGCATATGGTCATGCAATGTGTCTGGGATATGTCTCATGGTGCTTCATGGCTACTTTATTGTGTTTGAAAACTCTTGGTTTCTAAGCATAATTTCTAAAGCAGTGTACACAAAAACAACATCTTCTGGTCAACACACTATTTCTTCTTGCAGCTAATTGGTCGGCATTTCAAAAAACGCCATATAGGAGTGTTTTCATACCTGAGGTGTTCAGGCTCTTTTAAGCAAACTATAGTTAGTTTCCCTCTTTGGTGCAGTTCATTTATATAGACTTGACCACAGCAATAACATTAGGATATGGAGAAAAACAACCATACCAAGATCGTTTGGATGAGGCGATCTCAGTTCGGTTCCAAAGTTTAGAGAAATTCGTTTGTGGTGTGAATGGGATCTGACCTCAGTCAAACACAGCTTCCAGGTGTACACTGAAAACTTGAGTCAATGCAGTAGAATAAACAAACTCAAAAACAACAGTGGAATGTCTTTTTCTTAAAGCATACTAGTATGTGCTGTATGCATTTAATTGCTTCCTTCAGTTTTGAGTAACAAAAATTATTTAACATATTTTTGAAAATGAAATCTAGCTCAAAAGAGGGTCTATAGATCACCCTCCCTTCTTTGAAGACACATGGACTAAACTATTTTTTCCACCAACTATTTTCTCCACCAACCTTTTCGTAGTATTTAACCTCATAGTCCAGGATGATGCCGTTGGGTCTGTCTGGTTCCTGCCAGGACAATGAGACACTGTTTCGAGATGTCTTCTCCTTTCGGATCACTGTTACTTGAGAGGGAGCTGGGCCAGAGACATAGACAGACACAAGGTGTAGGAGGGAGAGAGAAGGTTCTGTTAATGTAAGGTTCAATGGAAGTTCAGGCCCTGGTGCTGAATACTGGAAACTGTCTGTAGCTCCTATTAGCCTAATTCAGTTTGCTGAATTGTGAGGGTGAAACATGGACTAAATAAAGACAGGTAGATTAGATAGATTAGATAGACAGATAGACAGATAGACAGATAGATAGATAGATAGATAATTATATTAAAGTTCTTATAGTTTGAAAAACAAAGAATATAACCCACAGCTCTACCTACAGTTATTTTCATAGTACCCTACCAGTACCCTTTTTTATATTAATATTCTTTCATCTGAGGGAGCTTCAATAATATATTATAAAATGAACAAGGCTTTAAAGACTCAAATCTACTTCCAAACATTTCAGAAAAACAAAAAACAAATAAATAATACACCAAAAACGGCAAAGATCCAGCAACTAGATAACTAAATAAGTCGCTCATTGTATTATAAAGTATAGTAAAAGATATTCATAGTCTCATAGGCCAAACTTTAGCCCAAATGTCATAATTTGTCTGTCAGATTTTACCGCAGTTTCTATTCTTCCAACACATTTTTGGAGGGCCTGTGATATTTTTCTGTGGAAACATTGTGAACCTTTTACTTCCTTGTCTCCCTCCATTGTCCTCGTCTCTTTTGGTTTGTTACTCTCTTCTCCTTGCCAATTTTCTTTGCCAATCCTTCACCCATGCATCGACTTGCCTCAGGGAGTTCACATGGTCCCAATCTAGTGATTCTACACATCTCTCCCTTTATCAAGCATTGCATTCCTCCATCATTCTGCTACTCTATTTCTATCTCTCTCTCTCTTTTGCTTTCTTTCTCTCTCTCCCTCTGTCTTCTCACTCCCTCTCTTATTTCCCTCTTTACTGCTCTCTAATTGCCAGGCAGCTTCGGGTCCAACTCAGCATCTGAGGCATCGACTTTTAATTTTATTAGACCACAGGAAAAAACATGTTTGTCTTTGAAATGTTCAAGCCTCTCTTGATTATGATTATATGGCCACAGAATGCGTCTGAGTGTGCGTATGTATGCTTGTGTGTATTTCTGCGGGAAGTTATTTTTTCTCCTGTAATGAATCCAGATGGGTAGAATCTGTTTCTATACCCCCATGCGCCTCCTTCCCTCCTCCTCTCCCTTTGGCTCCGACAGCGGGGTGAGGCTGTGCTTTTTATTGGCTCTGTGGTTTATGGTGGTAATGATTTACTGAGTCTGGGTCGCTTGGAGGCAGCTTCAAGTTCCTCTCCTCCCTGTTTTTTTTTTTCCACACCCCTCTTCTATCTCTCTCTTAATGTCTATTGCCAAGCACTTAAATTCCTGTCACTCTCTTTTTCTGTCTAAGGCAAAACTGCAAAAAGTGACACAGCACAGAATGCATATAACAGCTTTCAAAACTGACAATTGGTGTAATTCACGTTAGGAAATAACATACAACAATCGGAGGCAGTGGATAATGATAATTGATTGTTGGTACTATAATTTTTAAAAGTGTTGTAATCAATTTAACTTTTACATATTTTCTCAAAATACCGTAGAAAAGTAGGCAGGTGCAGGGTAGGTACCTCATACATGTGAAATTAAATTAACTTTCAATTTGCAAATAAACAACTGAAAAGTGGATGGTCATCTTTGTTGGGTCTCTGTTTACTGTGGTACCCCATAAGACATACTTTGCATGTGTTACCAAATGAGTAACTAGAGTTCATGTGTGCAATTTATATCGCAGTATTAAAAAACTAGCTGTTCTTTAAAAGACTCAGAGGGGAAAAAATAGTAAACAGCTTTGTGAAGATCAAAGAACAAACAAGACAGGTCAGTGTTTGATTATTCAATGATATCCCAAACGTTCAACTGTACAATCCATCATCTAAAGAAAGAAGTACAGCACATCTGCAAACCTATCAAGGCCATTTACCTAAACTGACTTGCTGGATGAGGAGACCATCAATCAGAAAAGAGGTTGAAAGACCTATAGTAACTCTAGAGGGGCTTCTGAAAACCACAGCTCAGGTAAGAGAATATGTCTCAGGATCTTCACTCTGTAAAAACGTGATCTTCGAGGGTGAGTGGCAAGCAGAAAGACAATGTTGAGGGAAAGTTTTAGGAAGTGTCAGGGACACAAACATGTAAGAAAGGTGCGGTGGCACATGAGACCAAATTCAAAGTTTTTGTCCATGATGCAACAAGCTATGTGTTAAAAAAGACTAATGCTAAACATTGCTCCAAACACCCCAGAGCTACAATGAAACATGCTAGTGGATGTATCATGTTGTTGGAATGTTATTCAACTCCATGAACATGGAAGTTTGTCAAATTTTTTGGAGTGATGAATGGAGACAAATACATGGCAATACTGGAATACCTGATAGAGACAACATCTGCTAGACTGCAAAAGACATGAAACTTAGGAGATAATTCACCTTTTATCATACTTTTTGATGGTATTTTCCAACAAATTTAACATTGTGGTTGCAAACTGACAAAACTTTGAAGGAATTTGACTTGTGAAGGTATTTTAAATGCTTAAAGTAATCAATACAAAAACTGTGACAATGTTACATCAATTTAGTAGTTAAAATTAGTTTTCAACATGTATCAGTCCAAATATAATGCTCCTATGTTTCCTTGTAACAACCCTGCGTGGCAAAGTTCAACTGCAGTTACATCTCACCAACTCTATTCATGTGTGGATCACAGTTACTGTGTTGTTAGCATACTTATGACTGCAAGTGGAGGGCAATGGAGGAGAGAGGAGGAGACCTATCTGACAGCACCTTGACAGGCCAGCCAGGACACACTGCTCCCTCCTAGGGAAACACTTAATCCAGCTTTTAACAGCTTTGGCATCTCTAGTTGTGTGTATGTGCGCGCGCATGCATGCGTGTGTATTTGAGAAAAACTAGCAGACGGATGGGGCTGGTGCCCTGACATACCTAATCCTTGTAAACTCTCAGGGTTGATGGAAGGTGTGCAGCTGCAGTCTGAGATATTTGTTAGAGAGCAAGAGGTCTGTGTGTGTCTGTTTTGAACCGTGGGCACAATGTTAAGGTGTGTGCTTTGTTTTTTTATGTATGTGCTGCCATGTAATTTAACTCTGTGTTTGCTAAGTACTGATAAAGGAGCTGATCGCTCAAACATTGCGTTGGTGTTTAAAATTCCTAGCACATGCAGGCCTCTTAGTGGTGATAAGCCTTCTTCAAATCTAATATATATTCACATTGAGGAGAATACCCTGACTAACAACACGGATTATGAAGCTTGCTAAAGACGGTTTTAAAGCTTTATTAAATGACCTTATCGTTCTCAGTTGCATTGTCTTTTTGATACTTGATTTTCAAACCCAGCTGACCTCTATCCTCATACCAATAAATTGTTTGTCATTTCTTTGAACTCATCTGCACTAACACAACTACACAATGAAAATAGACACTTTTTTTCTATGACACAAAAGAACAGCTAATGGAAGACACATTGCAGATCCACTTGCAGTATAAACCATGGATGTAAACTTTTACTCAAGCTACTAGGGATATAGTTTGTTATTGTTTATATATGAGAATGAGGGGAGGGGCAACAGAAGTTTGCTTGTGTAAACCTTTTACACTTTAAAAGGTTTGCTTAGTCTTTTACATTTTATTATCAGGTAATTGAAAAATACAGCAACCTCAGATTTCTTCTATTGGTATCACATTCGTCTAGCTTGATTTAAAAATTGCACGCATGTCCTAAATTGCAATGAAGAGCTCCTAGGGCCTTCAGTGTATGGAGCTTTAAGAGGACCCAAATATAAAAACAGAAAAATAAATTTAAGTTTCAAGTTCCAATCAATCAATGTAATTACCACAGTTTATCAGTGATAGAATAGTGTAAAACCAAATTGATTCTGAGTTTCAAAGACATTTTGAAAAAGGAAAAAATGGCAGTTAAAAACTCATGAGATGATGATAAAGCAGAATATTCTGCATTCTGTTCTGAATACTTTCAGTCTCAAAATAAATCACAGTAGAAAGTCTGATAAATGTTCTGATCAGCCTATGTGTGTTTTCATTATATGCAATCAAGCTGTTTTACAGATGGTTCACACACATTGATCTAGACACTAAAAATTGAAACATAAGCAAGACAAAAATAGTATTAAGCTTTGATGTAACCTTACTCTTTCATAGCAAAGATCTTGTCTTTTTCCAATAATCTTTATTGTGATGAGTTTGATGTCTGTGCATACTCGATCACCAGCTGATTGTTTCACAAAGAATTCCTTTGTGAGAGAAATGTCTCAAAAACATGTCTCAAAAATAAAAAAAACAACAACAAATGAAAAAGAAAAAAATTGTTAGATGTGGTTTGGCTGTGCAAAGGGACAGTTAGAAAGAAAAATGACTTCGAACAAGGGAGGAACTTCACCAAGAAGAACCAGGGATTTGGGAGAAGAAACTATCAAACTCCTGGCAGCACATTTAAAGACTGTCTGTTCTGAAAGAAGGAAGAGGAAGTCAAAAGGAAATACAACGTAGCGAAATAGAGCTAGATCTTTATGCATTCCTTGCTCGAGTCAAGGATTTCTGAGGTTTGGCACTAGATTTACAGTATTTCATCCGTGGAATTTCACAACAATGGTTTTCTTTGCCTCCTTATTCTTCAAAGAATGTGGATAGAGAAAGATATTTGTATAAAAAGATTGATGGGAGATTTAGGAGGTCATCCTTATGGTATTAGAGTTTTTAAAGAGAAAAGACAGGAAAGAGGTCATATGATGCTAGTCGTTAAACAAGAGAATTGCAGTTGGGAATCGGCTTGTAAATGTCCAGATCTGATGGCCTGAGTACATATGTTTGGAGCGTATCAAATTTAGATTGTATTTATATGATAAGAATCATAGGATATACAGTGGAATGTTCTTCTGTTCGTACATGATGTCCTGCAGCTGTTGAGTTCGGCAGCTAGAAACAATCAGCTCAGTGAGAAATCCTAATCTATAACATTAGGGATTTAAGATGACAGTCTAGCCATCTTCTGATGTTTACATCCAACAGCATAATCCATTATGTCCCAAAGTTCAGATCATCTCAATTTGGTTTTTTGAACATTACAAGGAGTTCACTGTATTCCATTTGCTTCCATAGTCTCAAAGATTTCACTTTACCAGATCAATTTGCAATGTGGTGGAAGAAAAAATCTTAATATGTATTTGTAGCTGTCAAATATCTAGCAACTGCTTGATGCTTTCATGTCAACATGGACCAAATTACACACATTGTTAATTATATGCCACAAAGAATTAAGACATTTCTTTTTCAAAACTGATGCAGTTCTAATGGCAAAGGGAATCCAATGAGGTACTAGCAAAGTGTCCTCAATACAGTGACTGGCGAGTGGTTTACAGAAATTAGTCAGGCTTTTATCTGTCTAAGTGTTTAAATCATTCCTACCTGCTTGATTAGTGGTAATGGTGACAGCAGCATATTGTCTCATTTTGGGTGCCAGTGATGATACGCCATTCTGTGCTTCAATCTCGAAGGTGTAATTAGTATGAGCCAATAGGTCACCCACTGTCACAGTGGTGTTGTGGAGACCAGTCGCTCTTGGCAGAAAGCGGACGTTGCTTCGACAAGGCTCACAATTCAGAGTCCCACTGGTGCTCCCATTGGCAGCAGCACCCCGGCAGCGTTTGCAGAGGACATTAAAAATGAGATCCCTACGTCCTCCTGTGTCCTCAGGCCAGCTCCAGTCCAGGATAACTGAGGTCTCATTGATGGAGGAGATCACATTCCGGGGAGCAGAAGGCGGTCCTGGCGAGAGGATAAAGGAAGATGTTGAGGCAAGGTGGAGGTGTCAATTCGATTTACAGAAGGGAAGAGAGTTTGGGTAAAAAAAAAAAAAAAAAAAAAGATATTACAACAGCAGGAGGGGAGTAAAATTGTTTAGTCTACATCAGCAATCTAACTATATAGAATAATGTTTCACCTGCAATTTCATTTCAACGATGGTAATTAGATTTATGAGAAATGCTTTGGCAACACAAACGATGACAATATTTTGTTTATATTTGCATGTTTTGTCATTACTATTTTCATTTAAGGTTTTGCTTTAAGACACATTATGTCTCTCTAATAAAAGGATTAATATGTGTACAATTAGTGTACAGTCATTTCAAGATTCCTCTTTGAAAGCCGGACAAATATAGTTTGTATTCATACTTCGGAAAGAAGTATGAATACAACATAAAATAACTCATATCTTCCTTCAATTCAACCTATGCGCAATTTGGAGTTGTGAGCGTTTCTTGACAGTTGTGAGCCCTATTCAACAGTGAACCCAGCTTATTATCTCTCTGTGCAAGATGCCTGAATGTGGTGCTGTGGTTATTGTCATGGAGAGTGAACTTGGATTTGAATTTGATTGTTCATTTCAGATGGTTGATAAAATCCTTTTGCCATTTCAGCAGGAGCAGTGTTGGGAAGCAATGCTCAAAGAAGCTGAGCCTCCTAGTGCCTTACAATAAATTACTCAATCGCTGCAAACCTGATGTGAAAGGTATTGAAGCCTTAGAAGGAGGTCAATGTGGTCAGTTCTATTTAAAATTCTGTAGAGACCCGTCCACAGAGGTTCACATCTGCTACCAGGTACTTTCACACAAGACCAAGGACTAGACAGGACCCAGACTTTAAGCTTTAAATTTACGCTTTAAGTCTTGATTTAAATTAGCAGACATTTTAAAAAGATTTTTGGAATGCAACTGCCATGTTTCAGATGTGGCAAAACAGTAAATCAAATATGTATTTTGTCTCAGAAACATTATACATTATATAAACAAGCAAAAGTGTTTCACATTTTGTCTTTTGACTTAATACTGGTCAGTGTATTATTTCAGTTTGTGCCAGTTTTCTTCTCTGAAACTACAAGAAAAGAAGGGTATGTCACAGGTGCCACAGCATCTGTCAGAAAAAAAACAGTTGTTCTTGAATCAAATTTTGACTCGCATATAAAAGTACAATGTGCTATTACAAACAGATTTCAGATCAAATCTGTGACCAATGCACAGAAGACAAAACAAGACTGACATGTAACTCAGTTAAATAGTGTCCAGGCAGGGGAAGAAAAAAGAAGGAAATGAAACGTTTGGATTGTGACTTAAGATAAAGTCCTTTGTTTAAGCGGTTTAAATAAATTTTCCGGCTAAATTTGGTTTCAGATTTTTTGATAGATTACTTTAAAGAAAACCTATAAAAGCTTAAAGTTTTGCTATGTAAAAATATCAGTGAGTCTTTTCAGTATTTGCAAGTCTAAAAACAATAATTTGTGGTCTAGGTGTTACAGGAAGTCCAACATAAACAAAAAAAATATATCTAAAAGCAGATTCCAAACATGGAAATTACCAAACACTATTAAAAAGGAGACAAAAAAGTCAGAGCACAATATGTACAGTTCGACACAAACATGCGTATTAAAGTACTGCAAAAACTAATTACTTTGGGTAACAAAGCTCTAAGATTGACATGCCTAATATGTTTGATATTAAATAATGAAGAATGGTACACTTCAATATTTCTCCTCAACTGTCCGCGCTAACAGTTTAATTTTCCCTCTGACCCAGAATTTTTTCCCCAAGAATGTAAATTAAATTTTCCGAGTCAACTTGAAACAACCTCTAGAAGGCTGCTAACTGTAAATTTCCTCTCCTGAGATAATAATGATGATTATCTCCTAACAACTCATCAATTCATTTTCATCTCTTGCGTTGCTCCAACTGTCCCAGTGAGGTGAAATTTGCGTAGTTGACAAGATGATGTTGAGATAATCACAACAGGGACCTTGCGTGACTGTCTTTCTAATTAAGATTCTGTCTCTGACTGTAGGCTCTGATTTATACTTTCTACTGTTCTCCGCACAGCCCATTTTGTAACGGATGCATACATAATCTACCATCAGGGAATGGGATGATTTATACTTTTGAAGTGAAAGCATTTTGGAATGCCTGCAGGAGGCACCTGCATCTGCAAGCCAACCTCAGAAATTTCTATATTCATTTCTCACTTAACTTGAAAATACTTGGATATTCTGATATCACAAATTCATAAATTTGCAAGAAAAAACTTTTATTTTCCATGATGAAAGACACAGATTTATGATAGAAAATATTGATAATAATTTAAAAAATCTTAGGATATTGTCTGACATTGTAAAGTTGGAAATTTGTAAGAAAGGAACTCATACATTATGTATTTTTAGAAATAGATCATTTCTAAAACGTGTCTCAGTTGGATTTATTTCCTGTATCACCACATTTCCCAGATACACACTTAATAAAGCCATGTTGCATCTTCTCCCTCTCTGTCCAAGACATTCTGGATACTGTTCAAGGATGTAGAAGGTATCCAGATGTGCATTTCATTATTTTACCAGTTCAGTGTTACAAGACTTTCAGGATTACTCATCACAAATGTCTTACTTTCTAATTTCAATAAACTTCTGAGTTTTAATTGAAATTTCAGATTTTTCCAGATAATACATTTTAATTAACTTTTAATATGATAAATGCATGCTATAATCCTAGAAAACAGTTTTTTTTTTCTCATATTTATGACTTTTTGACACCAGAGAATATCAAAGTGTTGTACTGTAATTATCTGAAATTAATCTAGAAACTTCTGGGTTTTTTTAGGTTGAAGTGTACATTTCTGTGGCCACCTTATTTCTGCTTTTTATTTATAATGGCCCTTTTACTCCGTCATATTCCCATGACATTCCCACTTCCATTTTTGTCTTGAACTACATCCACAGCTGGACCTCCAATTAACTCAAATGTTGCAATTTACCTTTAAGAAGTTTGCAAACCTACAACATAATCATCTGGGGTTCCCAAAATGTTTAAAGGAATAAAAATCTTAGAGTACGTAAAACTCTGAATTTGAAGAAGGTAATACAAAAATTCACATAAAAATCTTGATATCTATTTACTTCAATAGTAAAAAGTGGCTTGTTCTGGAAACTACACACACATTGATGTTTTATATTAACCAAAAATGTTTATGCTAAGCAGAGTCTGAACAGACACTTACGTGTACATGCCATGGAGGCAGGATCTCCTTCAGCCCGAAAATAATTTTTCTCACAGCCACAGTGCAATGACCCCTCATGGTGGGAGAAGCTATGAGGCGGACACTTTGAACACTCCATGTTGCCGTGGGTAGATTTGTAGAAGCCAGCCCTGCACACTGGAAACAAAAGAACCCAGACAGATACGTGAGCATCATGCTGAACCAGCACATCGACAGCTATATAATAGCCTGATTCTTCTTCGGGGCAACTACAACAATAGCAAGTGCAAAATGAAAGATGGGGAGTGTTTAATGCCGTTTGTCTGTCACACACATACACCCACCCCAACAAAGTGTGGGAAAAATACTGAATGTATTGTACATCTGCAGGTATTGTACCAGGAACCTGCTGAATCCTTGTAAAACAATATTTTTCCGAAACATCTTTGTCTCTGTAGCTCTCAGAAGGCACAACATGAATAATGCAAATTGTCCCCTTAGATGAAAAGAATGTTCTCTTTAAATATCTGTGGTATTAAATTTGCACTCAGCAGCTCTTTTAACTCCTACTCAACAAAAATATGTTGCAATCCGCCCAACTGGGGTGACACTTCACCAACCTATATTGAATTTGAAATTATGTGGGTGATGGTAGGAGGGAGAAATCAAGGGGAAGGGGGAAAAAAGAATTTGGATGTTTTATTTCTTTCCCTCTTGTAAATTATTCTCCAGCTTGGTTTCACTTCTTCTTGTTCTCTGCTTCTTTATTCTTCTCAAAAGATTTAAATTCCTATGATTCTATGTCGTCCACTCTGAAATGAAGAACATTTGAACCAACAGAATTCTTCTTACAGACATACCTAAGCTGCTCTATTATATGTTAACTTCAAGATCACTATGTCTCTAAAGACTAAAAGCAGGCAGTCAAGCCTTTATAATAAAACCATGATAAATCACTTAATGATTTAATAAAATTGCAGCTATTCCACCACAAGTACGTAACAGTGTCGTATGTTGACAAACAAGCATGTTTTCTTTCTGTCTTTCTCACAATACTCGTTTACACACCCATACTCGTGTACCTGCACACAATATTAAAAAAGTGGCTAACAGCAAAAGCAGCAAGCCAGCAGAATGTGTGGGCTCAGCAGAACAGGCCTGACAGATCCCAGTGGTAGACAGCGCAGTTCTGCAAAAGCCAACACTGCTGATATTACTCCCATATCCATCACTGACACTGCCACGCCAAGGTCCCCGCGCTGCACTAAATACTCAACAACGCATACATGTGCACGACTGCGTGGCAGCAGGTATGCTCCACTGTGTGCAGGGTAACAGGAGGAGGAGTGGAGTTTAAATAGTTCTGTGCGCTCCAGCAACAACAAAGCTCCCTGACAAATGCAGGACAGACCACCGTGATTGGAAAATACAGTGTGAAATTAAAAATGACAGCCAGCATTCCTGGCCAATCAGGTAGTAGAAACTGTAGTAGATGCTGGGTCGTGGACATAATGTTCCTGGGATGTGAAAAATAAATCAAAAGAGGAAGGCAAAATGGGTAAGTTCAATGTAACAAATATTCAGAAACAAAATCTGACATAATATGTCCAGCCCAAGAATTTCGTCGCTGCATATCACTAATCAAAACTGCCAAAGCTATTTTAATGAACCTTTAACCACCGGATTTAGCTTCAACTAACCTTATTTTAAAGCTACAATGTGAGGTAAATCTGTGTTACCATAAAATAGGAGGTCGTGGGTGGGGAAAGAGCAGAACACTAAGAGTGAATAGAGTAGCTGCCCAGACTTTTGATTCGACCTTTACGTTAACAGAACAGAACCCGTCTCGGGCCCTCCTAAAAAAAGTCCAACGAAGAAGAAAGAAACAGCTCCTCTTAAAGGCACAGCACAATTCCTTAGCTATGGATCAACTTTAGTAAGTAATCTATCTTATATGCTACCATTAATTGAAAAGGAAACATAAATCATCTTACATTATCAACTAATTTAAACTTTTTATAAAAAAAGAACGGAAGCCACTCAAATGGAAACATTAAGATTAGATTTTGATGTTGATGAAAAAAAAAAGTAATTCAAATTTGTGTTTTAAATTTGAAAATGTTTTACTTTCAAACCAACATGGTAATGGCCTCAATAAATGTGCATATTCCACTGCAGCTGTCTGGACTTCAACCATCTGGTTTTAGCTCTTAAGCCAAACTTACTGGCTCCAATCTAAATGGAAACATGTCTAAAACAAAAATGTTAGCATACGGAAAGACATTGCAGATAGGTATAAGATGATCCGCTAAATTGTTACACTTTTGGAGGATATAAATGTGTCTGGCTATAAATAGCTAAAATGTATCTGTACACCAGATTGTTGCTTTTTCTCAATGCTAAACATTGGGAATAGAGGGGTGTCCCTTTTTCCCATCAATAGTTCTTAAAAGTGTGATTTGTTCCAAGAACGCCTCCTCTCCTAACACTTCAAACATGCCAAACTCACACATAGTTTGCACTTTCAGTTGTTATTTTTGTACTCCTGTTTTCTTTTGGAAATATAATAAAACTGAAATGAAAACAAGAGTTTCTTTTTTTTCTTAGTGAGCAGTGCCTAGTAAAAGTATTCACACTACCAGTTCTTTTGTTACATTACAACACCAGGGTTTTTCATATTTTATTAGGATTTTATGTGACAGGCCAACAGAAAGTCATCCATAGCCATGAAGTAGATGGGAAATATCTGGTTTTGAAATTTTATTTAAAAGAAAATGGAAAAGTCTGGCATGTATTTGAATCTGCTTTACTCTGCTATTTGAGTCAAATTCAATGCCTCAACAATTCATCCATCTATTATATAAAGTCCACATCTGTGGTCAATCAGGAGAAGCTGCGGAGATGCACAACTCTGTTCACCAGACAACTATTAGTTGTGCATTCCACAAATTCAGCCTTTACTTTTGTGGAATAAATTTTGTGCATTCCATGAATGTATGCTTGTCAAACATTTTAGAGTTTGCCGAGCCATTTAGGTAGAAGAGCGGATGTGATGGATGATGTTTAAGTCCAATGAGATCAAAATAGAAATTTCTGGTCTCTTCAGATGGCACAAACTTATCACTGAATGCAACATCCCAAGTGTCGAACATGATGGTGATGGCATAATGATGTGAGAAGAATATTCTTCAATAGAGAGGAAAACTGATCAAATACACTGCAGCGAGGAATGATGGTAAATACAGGGTAACTATAGAAGTAAAACAAAACAATAAAAAAAACAAAAACAGCTTGTGTTGTTTTGCAAAGACCAATGGGGAAACATGTCAATCTATTGATTTGTAAAGTGGAAGAGTCATAGGAAAAGGAAATCCACAAAGTATTGACAAAGGGGAACTAATAATAATAATAATAATGATAATAATAATAATCAGTTCACTTTTAGGTTTTTGATTGTAAAATTAGAAACATAATATCTTAGTGCAAAGCTGAACTTGATAACCCTATCCATAACCCTAATCACCATTTATCTATGTCCTGTCCAATCTGAAAGACCTAAAGCTATTTAACATAATTTAACAATGAAAAGTATTCACTGTCCTGAAGATTTTACCTTTTTATTGGTTTTACAAATCATTCATAATCAACAAATTTTGGGCTTTATTTAACTTTTTTTTTTTTTACCCAAAACTCCTTTTTAACATCAAAAGTGAAAACTGATTTCTACAAAAAATGATATGTAACATGAAATGAGTAATTTCACTAATATTCACCCCTTGTAAAGTGACTGACCTAATTAAACTAAGATCCAGTCAATCAGTGCTACTGATGCCACAATGAGTTGAATGGAGTTCACCTGAGTGTATATTTCAAGTGATTTTAGGATAAAGCCACCTGTGTCTGGTGGCTCCAGATAAAGGTGATTAACTAGTATTCCTGATTAACCAGGAATACTAGTTAATCAGTATTCCTGGCTTCCATTACAGCATAGGGACAAAAGAACACACCAAGCAAATCAGAGAAAAGGTTATTGAAAAATATAAGCTAGAGGATGGATACAAAAAATCTCTAGGGCACTGAGCATGAAGTGAAGGAATATGGCCCATGCGTAAATCTAGCAAGATCAGGACATCCTCACAGACTGATTGTGTAAGAAGGTCACTTAGCAGAAGGCTTATCTTTAGTCAAATTGATTACTGCAAGAGTGTTTCTCAGATCTGCCAAAATAGGCAATCAGACAGCTGCAGCTGACCCAGAATGCTGCTGCATTTACATTTGAATTAATGGAAATGAAAGTAGCATAAAGTGTAGCAGGAAAAAGATATTGTTTGAGCATTCAGACTACTGATAAAGTTGATCACCAAAACTGGTGTTTTTTGTGACATTATTATGTTATATATGGATTTTTGTTACCCCAGACCTGAAACTCTTTTTACAACTGCTGGAAATGGATATTATGGCTCAATTTAAAACAGCCAGGTTTGTCAGAGTAAAAAGATTCTGACTTATGCTGATGGTAAAATCAGATTTTGCTTACATAAGGTTTACTCTTCATCTTATGGAAAATCAAGATGCTTTACCGTATCACAGCAGTGTGGGGGAATCTAAGCTGAGAGCATGATACCATTTGCAGAGAGTTATTTTTTTGTGTGTGGCCCTCTTCATCATGAAGTGTGACAATTTAAAATATGTTTCTTTTCTCTTTTGTCAAACCATTTGAGCTAAACAGTCACAGTATGCAAAACTATTTTCAGTCTTAACGTCCCGAACAAACAGGAAAATAAAAGAAAGTGAAAGCCCAAATTACACGTGTAGACTGTCTCACTGCCACTGCACGTCCAGGAAGACTATAACACAGTCATCCATTACCAACTGTACGATATAACATGTAACATGATCGTTTCACTTAAATGTGTGATGTACAAACATATCTGAACACATGATATGGTGGTTGTAATATAACTGGGTTTGCAATTTGCTCAATCAATGACCTGGGACATAGAACACCATATCAATAATTAACATTGCTGCTGGGTGTTTTAGTGGTAACATGAGGTCTCTCTTTTCAAGACATATAGGTGATGACCTAATCTAAAGCATGAGACACAAAGTACATTGTGTGCCTGAGTTGTTATTCTTCCAACAGATTTGATCATAAGTTTATATATATATTCAGCATCTGCATGAATCTCAAATTAATTTAAAGCTTCTTTAGAATTTGAACCATTTTGAGGGTGACTGACATACAACGATTTTAAAAGCAACAACGTGAAGTGCTTGAATATATTTTGTATTTGGTCTAATTTATGCACATACTTTTTGTAGCCATCAATGGGCTTCTGAAATTATTCTGGCTGGATATTTAATCATTTATCACATAAGAAACAGTAAAGCCCATGTTAATTGGTTATTTTCCTGATATGGAAATGGTTTTCTGCATAGTTTTTAAATTTTTAATAGGGTTAAGGTAGGGACCATTCCAGAAGGAAGCCTGCTTTATGTATTATAAAACCTGATGTGTTTGGGATAATTTTGCTTAACTGAAAACTGAACTGAACCCATGTTTCAACCATCTAAATTGAGGAGAAGTTGATGAATTTGGAGGTAGTGCTCTTTCTTTATTATGTTGTCCACCCTGTATGATCCACCACGTACTGTGAAAAAAGACTGTCAAGAAGATCCTGTTGGTAGCCTGTGTATAATGTATGCGTATACATATTCAATTAATTAGATTATGTGTTCCAATGAGTCTTTGTGGGGCTGTGAGATTAAAAATATTTGTTAAAAATAATATATTCTCACATTTATATTTAAAAAAAAAAAGTTTTTCTATTGTAACTGGAAGTAAACGGTAATGTCAGCCAAAAGGGGAAAAAATCACAACATCATAACTAACAAAAATAAAAGCTTAAAAACACCTGTCTGTGAGTAAGTAATCTACATATATTTCACTTAGTGAATTGAGCTGCTGGAATAAATTAACACTTCCATAACATTATTTGGTGAATGGCTGTGTGTGCACATTACACTTGTATGCATATTTTATTTTACCCCACATGGATTAGAGAAAATCAGATATAATTGAAACTAGTGTTCCGTAGGCTTGCTAGTGAAAATCACCAAAGTTGTAGGTGGACACATTAAAATTCACTGTATTTTTCTGGACAAAAATAATAAAAAAAATAAAAATACTTGAACGCTTACATTGCTGATCAAAAATTTTTTCATAATTTAACCCATCTGCTTTTCTCCACTTTATGCTAAGCCACTCAGCAGCAAGTCATGTTGACCATCTCAGTGCATTCGTGTTCTGATTGGGTCAAGCATGATCCAATCAAAGCAAGTTAACATAAATGTAATGACTTGCCAGCCAAATGGAAACTCTTGCAGGCTACATATGACCCGGCGACCACCAGATGATAATCACTGAATCATAATCTAATTAGAAAACTATATAACCCTTTTTTTTTAGCATAACTAGAAATATGGGTCATATCACCCCATTAACTCTCTCGTGACTCTTGTCCATATGACCTCCTCACTTGTTGACCGACTGATGATGCAAAAACACGTCTCCTCTGTTCCTGATCTTGTTCGTATCTGCTTTGGCCACAGAGTCAGGTTTGGTCTTGATTTTCTTTAAATATGCAAGAAGGTTTAGTCTCATTAAAAAAGCTGTACTAGAGTAAGACTCATTTTCTGCTTCCATTCCTCCCCGTCTGTTTTCTCTTTCAACCTAGCAAGCTTGCGATGACTGTTTCACTTTCCTTCTCCGCCCCTTCTATTTCACTCCATACCCAACTCCTCCTTATCCTGCTATCCCACTTCCACTTCTTTTCTGTTTGACGCCCCCTTCTCTGTATGTTGCTCCATCCTTCTTTTCCTAATTGAAATCACTCTCTTTGAAATGGAAAACTTATGTGCTTTGACAACTCAGTCTTTTGGCTGGCAGTCTTATCCGGAGCCACTTGTAATGGTGCTGGATACATGGCAACAGTAAACATCACACCCCCTGCAATGAAATCTCTGTTGGGGACAACCAGTAATTTGTTAAAGAAATCTAAAAATACACATAATTGTATGATTTCTGTTTATCTTATAATATTTGTGCTATCACAATCTCTCTCTCTCTCATATATATATAATTTGGGCAAATTAACAAAGTTAATTTGTTCAAAAATTAAACAAGAACTCATCATCTCTACACCCATAACAAGAGGCAAAGATATCATTGAAATAAAATATTGTCACATTGAGATACTGGCAACTGATTCATGATGACAGGACTCTACACACAAAGTGACACCAACATCCATTATGCTGAATTACAATCAATTTGGTGAAGCTAATATGTCGACAACCCAATAAAATAATTTTAGGTTTGTCAGAAGTATAAATGGAACCAATAATCAGACTAGCTGGATTGTGTCTTTGGGCAAATACCCATGTTTCCATCTGAGTTATGTTCGATTATTATGTCATTTCCATGACAATCAAGCTGGAAACCCAGTAAACCCATGTGCCAGTATTAACTAAAGCAGACCAGTGCGCTCATGACTGCCACTAACAGGAGAAAAGTTAGCCTCAAGTACCCGCCAAGTCTTAAATCCATCTACTGGAGAAAACATTAAAATGTCCAAACTCAATCCTCAGGTTTCTTTTGATGAATGTTATGACAGCCAGAGTAACAAATTGTAAAACAGTGATACAAAATAGTGCCTTGGCATTGTATGGTAAAAAATCCCACTTTTGAGAATCTTATATTGGAAAGTGTTAGAAAAACAATATTTTTTTACGTTTTATGATCAGTCCAATACAACTTTGCTTCCCAAGAGCCAGACTTTTTTTTTATACAAGTCTTGTAGGCTTTGCTTTAATTTGTATTTAGTTTGCTTTAGTTTGTATTTATGGAGATAAAAACTTTTGAATTTTATAGCCCAAACTTCAATCCATACTGACACTATAAAAACACATGCATACTCATTCACTTTTAAATACTTTGATCTGATCTTTGTTAGAGCCACAAAGATAAGAATATTTTATTGGATTTTCATATGAAAGACGGATAAAAAGTGCATTGAGAAGTGTACGTTTTCTTACAAATAAAAGCCTGAAAACTGTGGTACACAATATCTTTGTATTCAGTCTCCATTTTCTGATACTACTAAAAATCAATTGCAACTCATTTATAAACAACTAGCATTATGAAGACCAAAAAACACAAGAAAGATCTACAGTAATATTATGGAGAAGCTAAAAAAAAAAGTTACATTCTAAAACAATATCTCACGCTTCGAACAGGTCACAGAACACCGTTTAATCCAGAATGATGATTGTGGCATAATTGGCTGTCCAAGCAAAACATGACAGTGTATCAAATCTGTGAAAGGCCAAGTACAGCAGTGACCAGAGAAGCAGCCAAGAGGCTTAATTAAACCTTGGAGGAACAGCAGAGATCCACATCTCAGGTGGGAGAAAATCTTTTTTAGCATAAGAACTATTGGTCATGCATTCCACAAATCCTTAGAAGAGTGGCAAGAAGAGAGACTTAAAGTCATAAGATCATTTGGTGTATCCAACACACTGTGGTGGAACTTAGAGGTGGCAGCATTCTGCTCTGGGTGTACTTTTCTCAGGAGCTATAGTAAATTTTAACACAAAAAGTAAAGTCTTACACATCAGTTGAACAGAGTATATCAAATTTACATAAGTGTCTGGATGATACATTCGTTTTACCAACATGAGTCCTCAAGTTGTATTCTTAGCAGAAATATAAATAAATTATAGAGTTGGCTTGATTGAGTGAATATTAGAAGGCTTATATGCCCAGCATGGTGGTCATGCTAAGCTTCTGTGAAACCCATCTGACTGCAGTGTTTTGGTCCAAAAGTGGCAGCAGATGGATTGAGAGTAGTACATCATCTACTTTTGGGTGACTGACACCCGTTTTAATGACCTCGTTCGTTACATTACCCCATTCATCCAACTCACACCAACACACAGCGTACTTGTGTCTGTACTGGAGAGGTTGGCAGCCACACTTCATTTGTTAGCTTCTGGGAGTTGACAAACTGCGGAAGCTGCTAGTTAAAAATTAGGAAAATAACACTGCTGAGCATTATTCTACATAAATAAACATCCATAAAATTCTAGCCATTCTCATAATAAATCCACATTCAGAGGGAGGCAAAGTGTATGCCAGAAGTGTTGTGATAAGAAGAGGTGGACGACAAGAGGCTGAGAACAAAATTACACGATTTTCTTCAAGTAAATGCAATAATGTGAACTAAATACAGGATGTTGGCTAAACCACGCTGGGCTCTTTAGCTAACTGCAGACTAGCTATCCATCTAATTGAGTTTGTTTATCTTAACTGGTTTAAAAAAAAATGCTTCTGTTCCCTAAATGCCTTGTTTGTCTTAATGTGGCCCGCAGTGCAGACCTCCATTTGCTAATTGTCACCACAGCACCATCAACTGTTTCTTTCTGCCCAGGTGGGGAAAAAACCTTTCCATGATTATGTGAGTAGTCTGCGGTCCTTGTGCATCTGTGTGGGTGATTGTACACACAGACTGGCACAGTAAAGCTTAATTAAGTGGTCAGATCCAGTCCTGATTTGCATAATAAAACAGCCTGATGAAGAACATGCTGCAGAAAGAGGAGCCTAAAAGGAGAGAGAGGGAGATGAAAAGAGCTGGAGAAGGAGTGGAAATGTTGAAAGAGAAGGGAAGTAGGGAAGGAGGAAGAATTAAGTAGGGCCATCATCGCTGACACCATAGAGACATGAAAGCAAGAGCCATGAGTGTTGTGGCGGTTAATGTGAAATAACAACAAACGCAATACTTTTTTCACGTTTCTTCAAGAATACTGTTTAAGTGCATGTGGCCAGGCTTTCCAAATCCACTCAAACTGTTAACAAAGGCTGTATTTTCAGCAAAAAAAATATTATTATAAAACACTGTGGCCACAAAAGCAAAAATAACTTTAGATAACGGCAAATACTGACCATCATATGAACATCTAATTTGCATGTGGAGTAGCACTGGATGAAGGGGCAGACCTCCAATTTTTCTTCTTTCCTTTAAATCAAAGCTCTCATGAGCTTAAGAGGAAATTACCAGAATCAGCACAGCTGATCCTTATAAGAAAACAGACTGGCTGAAAAGATGTGCTACAGCATTTGGCGTCTCTCCAAACATGAGAAGGATTAAACAAACTTTAAATCTGACATGTATGCATGGGGTGTTTCAAACCCAAACATATCTCTTTTCTCTCTGAGCATTGCAAAATTTTGCTTCTGAGTGCATCATACTTCTTTTATTTTGTTTCTCTGCTTCTTCTTTGGATCTATGCATGGTATCACATCTGTTTGCTTCTGTCCTTTTTTGTCCATCAGCAATATGTATGTACTAAGCTGACAAAGATAAAAAGAGAGAGAATGAAAGTGTGAGTTCAAATGAGAATCGGATGTTAGTAGATCAGCTTTGCTACCTGCGCTGAATTAAGCATAAAGTTGTCACTACCATACAAGTTATAAAACTTTCTTCCATATGTTTGTTGTGACTGTGACAAACTGACAACAAACAAAAAAAAAAAAAACATAACTTTTTTGTGGGCTGTGTTCAGAATCGTTTTGTTTTTGCCATTCTTTCATAATGGCTAGATTGGTGGAGTGCAAAGCTAATAATCTTCATGTAAGTAGATTCCCTCCACCTAAGTTTTGTAACTCCTCCTGAGTTATTGTTGGCCGCTTCGCTGCTTCTTTGATTAACTGTCTCTTGACCCGGTACATCAGTTTATGTGGAGAGCAACCTACTTATCCACTTTAATCCATCTCTCTTATGGTAGCTGTAGCAGTCAAATATGTGATAAATGCTTCACTGAGATCAGGTACACTTGCTACCAAATTCAAACATGCTTAGGTAACACTGCTGCTCCAGAAACCTTCCCTCCATCATACTCATGTGGTAAACTATCAAATCTATCTTTTTCAAATCTCCTTTCAAGTTCTTTCCTACTTGAAAGGGCACTTCAAGCAGTTTACAGAACATCATTCACCAAATAACCTCCTTTGACCCAAAATCTGGGTTTTCAAAAGGCCTGTTCCAGTGGCCTTAAGGGTGGTGACAGAACCCTTAAGAGAAACTATAGTGACAGCCTCAACTTATCAGCTGCTACTTAGTCAAACATCCTTTTGTTGCTTTCATCACTTGATTGTGCAGTTTTGGATTACTAAGCATAAGAAAGATCAGGTTGTAACAAAGCTAACATGCCACCCTGCTTCTGGTGTAATCTATGGTCATCTTATTCCTTGATTACCGGGACACTCTTCTAACTTCCACCATGGAGTTCCACCAGCTACTTTTAGGCACTCGTATCAAATCTATTAATGTTGGTCGACGGAGTGTGTCATGAAACAAATTACTGGAAAGGATTTTAACATGACTCGTTCACTCCGGTCATCAGAGATGATGACATTAATATCAATACAATTCAGACTCTTTTTGCAAGTTGCTCCACAATGATGTGATAACTTACTGAGCTCTATCAGATCACTATCTCCTTTCTATCTTAGAGAAACTCTGTGCTCTTGAGTGAGCATTGCCTACCATACCACTTGTATGTCTCTGACTCCTCTACTGCATGCTATATGCCTACACTCTACTTCCACATTGTCATTCGCTGGTACCTCTGGAAGAGCTTGAGAGGTAGACTTCCTTTTAATGTTAGTTTTTATATTCCCTGCATTGCTGTACCCTTATTTATAAATCGCTTTAAATTAAAATGCCTGCCAAATGCATAAACATAAATATGCTTGATTCCATTTTTAAATGATGGGTTGACGTGTTATGTGAAATGCATAACACTCCTTAACTGTCTGGTGGCTACATTAGTCTTCCTACTGCTGTTTCTTCACTGATGTCCTCTAACATCCAATGCCTTGTATTTATGCTTACCTGGTCTCTACTACTTTTTTTTTTTAATTTTCAACAAAACAATAAGTCAACTTAAATGCAACACCAATTTCATTGAATATCTTTATAGAAAAAAAAAAAAAAAACAACAGTTGTAGGCCCTTCTCTTAACACACATTTAACAGAGAATGGAAAGATAAAAGCAGTAAAACAGCATGCAAATGCATGTGGGCATCTGTGTGCATGTGTAAAGCTGCTGCGGAGGACAATAAATTGGGACAAAACATGGCAAGAACTGAGCAAACACCTTACATAGAGAAGCATGGATCAACTCCCTGCTGTACACATTAAGGATGCAATTACTGTTTCCTAAACACTTCACACTCCAGAAATTAGCCAGGTCACTAATATCCAGGGCATCCAGCACACTAGTCAGAATTCACTTTTGGCAAACACACACACAAGCTGGCATACATTTAATTTTATATGGAAGACATCAAAGTATATGGGACTAAACTATAAAAACCAGGAAAGGAAATCTGATGATCAACACTACTGCCAAATAGAGATTAGGTCACTTGTTTATATATCCACTGAGGGTTTTCTATGTAAATTTATCATGTCCTCTCAATGAATGCTTGGGATTCCTTGGGGTGCAACAGCTATACCCCAGAATCCAGAAACATGCTAGGTTAATTGGAAGCTCATTACTTGATTAAATGCATTGTTGTCTGTCTCTGTCTCTGATACTTAACCTGTTCAGGGTGTAATCTTGTGTCGCCTACAGACCACTGGAATTTTCCACCACAAGTTTTTGGTTGATATTTTAAAAACACTAATGTGGCACTGTTATGCTTTGTTTTGTGCAAATCTGATTGTTAAAGAAAACAACCTATAGAAGGTTGAACATTACAAAAATTACATCTACATCATACATATGGCTATTCATTTGCAATCAGTATATATACGTGATGTTCAAACTGTGCCTGTAGAAAATCTCACACTACTAAGGCAGTCGGCGACTCAAAGATATCTTTGATACATTCAACATACATGTGCAGAAATACATATATATGAAACAATATACGTCCCTGTTTGCATCTATGTTTGATTTAACATAATGTGATGTGATGCGATACAAATATGATAAATAAGAAAGAAACAAGAGAACATATTGAAACTGAATTATAATTTTTAAAACACTGTTCAACAAACTGCTTTGTATTTTATTTCCAGTGTAATGAGGCTCAGTGTAATACAAAGCCCTCCATACAACAGATGTACTCAGCTGTCTTTTAGAAGTTCAGCAGTAATGTAAATAAAATAAATGCAAACGAGAGATGTTGATAACAGCTACAAAATGGCAAAATGTGAACATAGTTACATTGAAAGGATCCAAAAACGGGCCACACCTTTAAATCATAAATGGGAAGAATTTAAATGCTTTACTCGTTATAGTCATTTGTCATTATTCAAACCACTTTCCACTAGATTCACATTCACCCACTTGAACGTGAATCAAATGGGTGACTTTGATTCACCCAGTTAGCAACATTACATAGTGCATATTTGTGTGTAACACAAGTGCACACACATTTATTCACTGGCACAACATCCACTCTTCCCACTGAGCCACAGTTGCCTCACAAAGGAATTACTATCAAAACAGTAAATTACGTTGGGTGTGGCAAAAAATTGTAAAGGGACAGTATTGTTTTTTCCAGACACATAGTGCCATTTTATAGCACAATAAACATTCAGTTGTTATAAAAATGCTAATTATGTAAAATTTGACTTAAAAGAAATTTGACTTTGTAATTTAATGCCTTAAAACTGGGCTTCTGACTCGTCAAAAACTTCTGAAAGTCCATCTTCAGGAAGTCATCACAACTTCTCTCCTCTATCAACCCTTCAATAATGTTTTCAGCAGAAGCTCGGAAGTTTAGAAACTGCAACTCTGAAGAGGAGCTGTGCCTTGAAGGCATTGCTAGGTCCACTCAGGCGTTTTGCACAGCTGAATGGTTGCCACGGGAGATTAAAATATTTCTCAAACATGCATGAAAGAATCAAAGCAACACTCCAGGTATGTTTTTGATGAAATAGATGATTTTACATAACACTGCCCCTTTAAAAAAGACACTAGGATATTCTAAACATTTTAGGACCCTGTGACAAGTCAGAACCATATGGTGAAAATGGAGCAAGTTGATTAACGCATTAAAGGTGACCTAAACTGGTTTGATGAGGTCATCAAATATTTTTCAATGTTTGCTTTGCAATACCACTATCGTTCTCTTCCCAAACCTAGTCACAGCAGGAATGTCAGTAGAAAAACAAGAAGTTCACTCATAGACATAATTTTCATCTCAATGGAATTTATTTTAGCATTGAAGAATTCTTTCAGGTCTGTATCTAGTCACAGCTGGTACACTCACGTTGTACATATAGATGTCCATGAATCTGTTTCGTACAAAGATGTGTCAATCTTTGAATCTCTGCACCAACCCACTACCAGCAGCATTGTCTGTGTTGAAAACACATATTGTGTTGTGATTTTACTTAGCATTGTGGAGAAGCGACTGACCTATTAATGGACCCTGACATCTACTAGAACAATCACTTTCCTGAATTTGAATCCCAAGAAACAGCACACAATCCAAAACAACTTTAAGCCTCTTTGCCTCTGTCAGTCCTTTACACATCTTTTATCTTTCTCTTAACACAACAGATAACCAGTCATGTACACCAGATGCCTTTTCACACAAGGACATTAGCTGCCTTCAAATTGGTGATTTAACAGGCCAGACCATTGTTCCATAATCCTGTGCATGACAAAAGTAACCAAAGACAACCAGCTCACACTTGATCAGCTCATGTTGATATGAGAAAACTAACCAGGAACCCAGTTAGATTTATATCCTCTGCTAAATATTTATTTTACATGTGCACACCTGCTTATTTGTAATAAAGATGAAAAAAGTTAGCCAGTGTCAGAGGAGATATGTGAATTTTATTTAAAACATTGCTAAACCACATTCCATGCCATATGAATGTGGCATATGGCACTTTGCTCTATGCTTTTACTTTGCATGGAGCAAAGCAAAAGCTTTTGACATGGCAATGCATTCCTTCATCATATCATAAAGAATCACGATATGATGGCTCTATCTGTACTACTTTTGATATATTTTAGCATTTGTACAGAAATAAAAAATGCTTAGAAACAAATAAAGTCTTCTGAGCTTTCAAAAGCGCATTTGAAGACACATTTTACAGAGTTCCAGGTTTTTTTGTTGTGTAAATGACACATTTTCCTGAAATATTTTTCAATGGCTATAGGTATTACAGCCATGTTTAATATACATTTAACTGTCAGTGTTCTTAAACATAACATGGCAACTTTTGGGGATTTATTTATAATTTCAGTTCTCATCTTAGAAGAGAACAAATGGGTCTCTGACTTGGGACTGAAGGTCAGAATGTTTATGAGTGCTACACAACTTGTATGACTAATTGGATTTTCTTACACGTCGCTGCGAATACAATGAGAGGCAATTTGATCATGGCCCCATGTAACTAAATAATATTAATAAAGTTCACAGCTTCATGCCAGTTTGTAGTTTCCTACTGACCTCAGTCAGATCAAAAACCTTTTTCCATTTTCTCATGTTCAGGAAAGGAAAAAAAAGAACAAACAGAAAGCAATGGAAAGAAATTGATTTTTGCACATGACTTGGCCTCATGTGTACAAAAAAATTCCAGTTTGAAAATAAATGAACTTCTATTTCTCCAAGTGGGTTAGAATTATAATTTTTTGAAGACTGAAAAACATCTTTAAACAACACAGAAAAGCAGATTTTGTATAAAGTTTTAGATTGATTGAATTTGTTATTGTTGTATGATGAGATTTTATGCTATCTCTGGCTGTCCTTGCTCACCTACGGGTTTTGATCAAAAACACATTCTTAAATTGAATCTGTTATTTCAATGTGCTTAAGATCATTTCACTTTTACTAAAAGACAATAATTTGGTGACTGCCGTGTGTGTGTACAAATGGTTTATGCTTTTATGCACGTGTTTTATAGGCAACTAATATTATTAAACTGTTTTTCCCCTCACTTCCAACTTGATTTTGATACGTTCCTTTCATAGTTATGGTATAGTGTTTTTTGCACACCAGCCTTTTTGTTTTGAGCAGGTTCCTGCTGCAGTGAAAGGGTTACCAGGAGAGTATCTACAATTACTTTTACAAGAAATACATAAGTGTTTGACTTGAAGTGCATCTTTTCAGAAAAGATATAAAACCTACGTTTTGGTGAAATAAACCACATTTAAAATTTTAGGATTATCATAGAAGACACATAATTCCACTGGCTAGATTAAAATAAATGTTGTTTCTTGACTACTTTAGAAATTACCTTGACACTTAGCTGATAGAGTAGTTCTCACTAAAACCAGGAAGATAGAGCACATAACACCAGTTTTAAAGTCCCTCCACTGGCTCCCTGTAGCTCAGAG
>CAEGAE010016356.1:0-32457 GCA_903067095.1 Girardinus metallicus
CGTTCCGGGTGAGAGGCGGGGTACACCCTGGACAGGTCACCAGTCTGTCGCAGGGCAACACAGAGACACACAGGACACTCACACCTAGGGACAATTTGGAGAGGCCAATCAACCTGACAGTCATGTTTTTGGACTGTGGGAGGAAGCCGGAGAACCCGGAGAGAACCCACGCATGCACAGGGAGAACATGCAAACTCCATGCAGAAAGACCCGGGCCGGGAATCAAACCCAGAACCTTCTTGCTGCAAGGCAACAGCTCTACCAACTGCGCCACTGTGCAGCCCTGGAGAGAACTAATTTTTCAATATTGACAAATTCATTGTGATTAAAATTGTCTCTTCAGCTACAATACATCTCTGTTAAATCTTATACCTTAGTCACACTATTACATGTTTTCTCTTGTGCTTTAATTGCCTATAAAAGTATTCTGTGTTTAGTAAATAACCCTCCATCATTGCCTTTCTACACCTGTTCATGTCTTTTACTGTAGCTTACACATTCTGCTCTCAGGTTTGGCAGATGTCTGGTCCTCTACTGCTCAAATGGTGCTTGAGATGTTGTTGTTCCAGGAGTTTGCAAGGTCCAGCCTTTGCTGTGATTTAAATCATGGATTTAAAACACAGATTTAAATCACAGATGTTGCAAACAACAAAAGCAGTCTGCTTTCAATCAACTCGCTTGCGTGCAATACACAGCTTGGTCCGGCTAGTACCAGCTAGTAGGTTATGAAAAACCAAATCAGATCATATATGCTAACATGTTAACAGGTGTCAGAAGACACTTTTCTTCAGAGTGATAAAGATATTTATACATAGGAGATTCCAGATGTTATTCTTATGTGATAACTAGATGTTATGATTAATCCATGAAGTCCATCCATTTCTAAGGAGATAGTTAGAAATAAAGGAGCTCTTGTGAGTGAAAGGTCAAATCTTGCATTATTCAGTTCAATACAATGAGTTGAACACACTTTGAACACTTTGAGGTGTATTTGAAAACACCTTGTTTATACCCATGTAGAGTATGATTTTTTTGTTAACATATGTTGGAAGACAAACAACATCTTAATCACTTTCTCCAATTTTGTTCTTTTATTAATCACTCCCCACCGTGTATTTCTCTGTAGCTTTATTTTGTTAGCAGAAACGTGTGAAAACATAGACTGATACTCTCCAAAAGACGACGAAACCTTTTGTTATTCAGAAAAACGCTGGTCTCTCTCACACATTATCAGTGTAAGTGAACGTGAGATCAGAAAGTCCAATTCTGCAAGCTGCGAATATGCTCTTCAATGAGTAGGAATGGTATTTTCCTTTACAAAACTTGTGACTAAGTTGAAGATCTGCTTTGTCTCCAAAGCTTTTTTTATTTCAGTTTTTCTAAATTAAATATCTCTTAATCAGAATATTTTCCCCAACATAAAATCTAATCAGGACACACAATTCTGGTATAAATCTGGTCTTTTAATCTTTTCCAGTTAATTAGTGACTAAAAACCTGCAATTTCTTGAACTTGACAATAG
Organism: Girardinus metallicus; assembly: GCA_903067095.1. Taxonomy (NCBI): domain Eukaryota; kingdom Metazoa; phylum Chordata; class Actinopteri; order Cyprinodontiformes; family Poeciliidae; genus Girardinus; species Girardinus metallicus. The sequence goes on from CAEGAE010016356.1 coordinate 1,523, forward strand.
ATGGCTCCACATGAACAAATACTGGAAGTTAAAACAAGGTTATCTTCCTTAGAAGGAAGGACAACGCAAATAATCAGTACACACATCAATCCCATAATTTTGTTTGAGCTCTTTTAGCTAATATGAAGATAAAAGAAAACTGGGTTGATTGAATGTGGCCATAATTAAAAAAAAATCTTTTAGAATCTAAAATTTTTTTTTTAACATAAGTAGTTGATTGAATTGCATGTATTGGCTGTATTCAGGCTTGGTTAATCTGGAGACCTTCTTTTTACATCCTAATCAGACATTTCTGCCTCGCAACATCTATTTCCAGCTCTGTTTTTTTTTTCTGCTTCGATGAGCATTTGGTGTAAATGGTTCTCTGGCAAATTTTGAGAACCACGGATAGCAGGATATACTGGATACATAATCCCAGCAAAGACTGGCTAAATCTGTGCCGCCTGTTGTCAAAGTAACAGGCCATATATTTATAATTTCATCCCAATGCTAATTTAAAATAGATTTTAAAATTTTTATTTAATGGCTTCATTTAACTGTTATTGTTTGTCTTTCTTCTGGAAAAAAAAAAATCTTTATAAGATATTCCCCTTGGGTTTCACATTGGATCAGTGCTAACTTTCCAAATAGACTGTGTGTTTGAACCAGGCCTCAAAAACACATCAAGAGTCGGGCGGAATAGAAGAGAAAAGAAGAGAGAATGGAACAATGCTCCCGTGTCAAGAACAGCATGAGAAAACAGCTCTTATTCTACCAAACTACCAAACATCGTGACCCTTAATTTTACATGACTAAATAAAGAAGAGTACACTGAAAAAGATTGAATTGCTATCTTTTCTTCTTTTCAGACCATTCATTGCATCCACAGGCCTCAATTACACATTCTAGAAGGGAAGCGTTAACTGGAGCCAAAGGCAGATGACCAAATCTAATCCCTCATGCAGAGAATAATCCAGTCATGTGTCCAACTAATGAGGGACCTGAGAGTCCTGGATCCTTCTGAACAGAAGCATACAAACACACACATTTTTCAGCCTAAACTAATAAAACCTGGTCATTTTTTCACTGACTCTTAAAGAGATTTGCAATCCTCTGCTTCAGTAAAAACAGTTTGTCCCAGGCTAAAGGTTAAATACTATTAAAAGACCGGTGTTTTATGAGAATGTATCTGATAAAGAGCAAACACAAGGTATGTGTGAAACTGGTTTATTTTGCCATCTTGTTTAATCACACAATAAATAAGTGCAAACTCAAAAGTTGTGTTTCTTATGTCCTTTAAACTAAGAAACAAAAAGAGTTTCTCAATGTCCTGTGTTTCATATAATATGACACTGTCTGATATCACATGAGGTCACATGAGTCACACACCTTCATAATGTTAAACTTCCCTGTGGAAGGGAATTCCTTGAATCCGAATTCCACAAATGAGTCATTAACTTAAAAATACTGCTGCATCCCACACTGACAATTACAAAAACCTCAACCTTTAATGTGAATACATAAAGTTAGTGGGAGAAAACAAAAATCTATCTCCTTAAATAATCATTTTTAGTCATCTCTAACAGTTTAACCAGATCACAGTTAAATAAGAAATGTTTAAATAAGAATACATAATTAAACAGGAAGTATGAAAATAATGTGAAACAAAGGTTAATTGCTCTTATCCACACGTTAAAGTGAGAAACAAAAGACAATATTGTATTCAAGCATAGCAGGAAATGGCTTCAAGAAAACACTCAAAATTAGCCCCCAAATTTTCTCTAATTAGGCATTTATTTCAAATTCATCATTATCACAATAAAAAGCAGCATAAAAAGTTTCATAAGGTAAAGCGGTGGTAAGGTGGTCAAGTCTTTAAACAACCAAGAAATTTATTTAACTAAAACTTCTTAGCAGGCATCTCTCAAATCAAACAATGAAACTGCAACATCAATTTTGAAAGAGAAAAATCAGTTTGGATAATTTAAACAAAAAAAAACATGTTTCCGCTTGTTTTTGATAACTTATATTTGTTGATGAGATCCAAGTCTTGCTGTGACTCTAATCTTCAGCTTTGCCCACAGACTGTCGATCAAACTTAAGTCGGACCAGCCAGAAGAAAAATGTTCTGAGTGGTCCGACCCTAATGTTTTAGGGTAAAGGTCTAAAACATTATGTCCAAACCACCAGAGAAATGGTTCAATATCAACCCTTTTTTGTGGGAAGAGATTAAAAGAAGCAACCATAAGTAAGGAACCATGACTCTGGGTCATCCAGAAAGATTCTAGAAAGAGGAATGATCAAAGATCACTCTTTCTGGATGCTGTACAGAAAACTATTATGACCCTTGTGACTTTGCTTAAAAAAACAGATGTCTTAATTTAGCTTTTTAATAAATAAACTCAAATTGCACACTTAAATTTATCTCAGTATGTTACCTTGCTACTGCGATAAAAGATGAATTTAGCTTAACACTTTTTACACATCTTAAAAGGCATGCCAGCAATTATGGTGTATAGTTTTTATTTTGGTCAGACGTTGATTGATGTAGACTTGACACCAGCTTAGAATCTAATGGTTAGAAGTAAAAGGCAAATGTTGGCTTTATGCAAAACACTCAGCTGACTGGTAATAGCAGTACTCTGACAAGCAGAAATAACCTTTAAATTCAAAAAGGAAGACATGGGAAAAAAAAACTGTGAAACAACAACAAAGCCACTGAGTAGGAGAGAGGACATGCAGCGTCTTTATGTGTTCTTTAGTGTGTGTTTGTGTGCACGGCACAGCGAGACACAGCTCTACATAGATGATAGAGCAAACCCCATAAAAAGATTCCTGTTACCATGGATACTGAGGTTTTGGTGGACGAATTGAAGTGTGGTCAGTTTACAACGTTAAGATTATAAAACTTCATGTCTTTTGCAAACCTACCACACACACATATTTTATTCAGCTCTGATAAAAAATGTTAATCATTATGTCTGAAAAGTCAGACCATCCTTTCACTGTTACAGCAGCCTTAACTCCAGGATGTTTTATCAATTCACATTGGCACAGTCTAACCACGCTGTTACTATAAATAACACTGTGTTCTTACTTAAAGCCCAAACTTAAATACTTCTTACAGTGTCTGTTTGTGGGTGTATTTTCAAACTCAACATGCACCTTAAAATACTCACAAAAGCACTCAGTAAATAAATTAAAATCATAATAAAAATATGTGCAGATGAACACAGAGTTACCTCATGTGCTTCACTCCCAGTGGTGCACAGCCCTCTCTATGCCTTGTTAGAATAACATTAAGGAAACCTACAGTCTCCGAGAGTACAGCATCCAGCAGCTTTAAAAGCAAAAAGATAAGTAATGAGTTATTTTGACCAAAACACTGCAAATCCATCACTAAGTCCATGTAAATGTTGAACTCACTACACCTACACTTTGTTGGGTCAGTTAAATCGCTTTGATCATTAATGCGAGGAAATTATGTGAGAAAAAAGAAGATAATCTTTGTAAAAGGAATATACTGGTACTTACTCTTGCATATGCTTACTTGCATATGCTTATTCAAACAGTTTAGACAGCGGTGTTACCAGAAATCTCCAGAAATGCATTATGACCACAATTCAGAGGCACTCTAAAAAAAGAGAAGTGTTAGCTTTGGTCACTAGAAACAAATAAATGTTCTACTTCATGGTGCACAGTCTTCATACTGCTACATTCTGCCCACTGTGTAGGATTTCCTTTAAAGTCCTGTCCTTTCTCTTTTCCCACATGTTCATTCACTCTTTCTTCCTTCCATTACTTGATTATTTGAAGCATCCAGAGCAGCTCATCTGTCTGCTGGAGTCCATCTGTGGGGAGATGGTGTCTGGCACCACAGACTTTAGGATGTCATTCTCTGTGGCCATTATGTGCTTGACCAGGAAGTTTGCAGCGTCGCTGATATTGAGATTGTCCTAAAATGGAGTGATATGGTATGTTAAAAATTGACAGAACAGTAATGGAACTACTTTTTTGTCATTACATATACTGTACAAATTCATTTATTTGAAAGCCCAGTAAGACTTCACAGTACATAATAAAAATAAACTTTGTAATGTTTTCAATATCTGTGATGGACTGTCGACCTGTCCAGGATGCCTCTCACCAGGTGACAGCTGAAGATAGGCACCAGCACCCCTCCCGACCCCGATGGGATAAGGGGCACCCCTTCCGACCCCGATGGGATAAGGGTGTAAAAAAAAATGGATGGATGGATGGATGAATGTGTTCAATATTGTCTAGTAAAATAACATGTTATTAATCAAGTAAATTAGTTTTCAGTGCTCAACAACAGCTAAATTCCCCCAAAAATTGTCACTGTTTTTGTTTTTCGTAGAAAATCATGCCTAAACATTTCAATCACAATGAAGGTAATGCAAACTGTGGCACCAAGTTTATAATAGAGAGATGTGAAAGTAGTTTTTATCAGTATACATCTCATGAAAACCTGAACATTAGTTTGAAACAAATTCATTTCAAATGTTGCTGCAAAGCTGTGCATTTCTTTTGGGTGAACAAACTCATTATAGGAACTACACCCGTTGAGAATGTTGAGTCTTAGTGGCAAAAGAAAGATGGCACGCTTCAACATGTGCGTGTCAACAGAGGATGTGAGGATCAGTACAACACTACTTGTATTTAAAGAAATGTGAAAGTACTGAAGAACATTTGGATTTCTCAAAATAAAACTGAAATTATTGAACAAAGACTTGCCAAACAAGTCAACATACACAACTGCTAATTATTGCAGTGAAGTTGTTGCAAGTAAGGCTCCCAAAATCAGTTACTATGTTTAGGGGCAATAATTTGTTTATACAGTCCCAGGCAGATTTGGATAGTTATTTTCCTAATAAATTAAATCATTACCTGATAAAAAATGTCATTTACATTTACTCCAAGACATGTAAATGTGACAAAAGTAAAAATAGAAGTCTCTAAAGAAACTTTTTCACATACATTTTATTTTCAAAGTAAGCTGACTTTTCCAATTCAAGCCTCACAATAATTAGGATGTGCTACTTTATCAGGTTTGTGGCAAAGTTATTTGAAAGTTATTTATTTCCAATAATTTTTTAACAACCATGCATTTCACCTTTCAAACAGCTTATGTGAAATAATAAACTCAAAGAAATAGCAACATCATTCAGGCAATCCATTTAATCCTGTCCTCCTGAAGGTTACAGACAGAACAGCGAGAAAAAGTTTTTTCTTCCAAAAAAACAGTGTGTGCTTTGTGATATAATCTGCAATCTAATTCAATAGCACCAATTACCTGGATAAGGAATCTGGAATCAGGTCCTGTTTTCACATTTCCACAATCTTCTTACTCACAAGCCAGATTGAATCTTGTAACAATGACAAGATCCTGATCCTGTCTATTTTGCTATGCTTCAAGCTTAGCATTTGTTGATAAGACACAGCTTTTCAGGTCATTTGATGCATCATATGCAGCCTCATGTGCAGCTTTAGAAAGAAAGAAATCACACTGAAGCTTTTGGTTCTATCATGGAAAAAAAATAGTTTGTAGAAGAATGCATGCTTTTATAATGCAGCACAGATTTGCAAAAGGCTGATTGAATGGTTCAGTGAAGACTGCCAGGTAATGGCTTCTGAAGTGCAAGATGATCTCTCACAAAGATTTATGTAAAAAAAAATATATCCTGTACTTGTGGTTCATGCATGGATCATTATGTGAAACTAAACTTCCAAATTTGAGAGTGAGTTGAATTGGATTTGGATCCATCCTCTGATTTTACAACAAATGTCAAGACCCACATACTAAAACAGAAAATCTTAAATATTCCCTATTCTCACCTTTGCTGATGTCTCAAACCAACCAACAAAGCCATGGTCTTTGCAGAACTGATCCATTTTGATGCCATTGTTGCTCAGTTCCCTGCCCTGATCACACTTATTAGCCAGCAGTACGGCTGCGATGCTCTGTCCATTAGCCAACATTACTTTCGAATCCAGGTCTTCCTTCCACTTAATGACGGCCTCAAAGGTGGTTGGCCGCGTCACATCGAACACAATGAAGGCACCCATGGCTTCGCGGTAGTACACGCGCGTCATGTTCCCAAATCGTTCCTGACCTGTGACGAGCACATGCACAGACAGAGTCATGCTTTAGGACTGCAGCATTCCAGAGCATTCCTATGATGAGAAGTTTTCATTGTTTTTCTGAATTTTTTCCCAGAAGTATATCTAAGGCAGCTGGCAACAAGAGAGCAGTCAGCTGTGCCTGTATTCCAACGAAACAACACATTCCTGTAGCCTTACCATCACGTTGCAATTAAACTGTCAATGCAACTATTTGTTCCTGCTCAGAATAAACAATAATACTTGTCTGTAGGTAGTATATAACTTTATTGTCAATATTTTTTTTTTATTATTGCCATGTGTGGATTCCCTTAATGTCTACCTCATTAACGTGAATACTTAATCTGCAGCAGAGGTTGTTAAGTGTGTATACAGCTTGCTGATAACTGGAAACCTCCACGGAAATATAAAGAAGAGAGGAGTTAGTACTTTAAGCATTGCAAGATGTCAATTTGTTGCCATCACGAGCAGGAAGAAACGTAAATCTGACTGTCAGTGGCGGAACAACTTCCTCCTTTAATCCAAGAAATTGTTTTACTCATAAGGAAATGCTGTCTGCAGTGGCATGACAGCAGTCTTAGACACACACTGCTATCATTCAAATCACTTGACACACGGTCATTTGATGATGCAAGTTTCTGCTTTGCATGACCTGAATACTACAAAACTGATTCTATAAAACATATCTATGTTGACTAAAAAAGGTTTGTCTCATGTACTCATACTGTTCAAAGAGTTAGAATACAGTGCCTTGACATTGGCTTCCTATCCTTTAAAATTTTCCAAATTTTGTCTCATTACAACCAAGTGTCATATTGAAGTTGGAAGGTGAACCTCTTCCTCACTCTGAGGTGTTTTGCAGACTCTCACAAGTTTTCTTCTAAAACTGCCCTGAAGCTCCATCAATTTTTCCCAACAACTTTGACCTGTTTCCTCTAAAGGAGGAGTATGCACACAGCATGATGCCTGGAGGATTAATAAAATATTCCTGAACTGATTTACTCTATTTCAGTGCTAACAAGGCTATGAAGTCAGAGTTGTTACCAAACCACATGGTTTTGTAGTGAGATCAAAATGTTCAATTTGATTTTCAGTGACCAGAGCACCTTCTGTTTGACGTAGTACTCCCTTTGTGAGATATGGCAAACTTTGGGACTTCTCATGGCTTTCCTCGAGAACTCAAATGGACTTCTTGGCAGCTTTTCTAATTACTGCTTAATGACTGGCCTGTCCGTTAGATGGTTTGCAGTTGTGCCATCCTCTTTCAGTATTCTGATGCTGCATTAAACATCAGCGAAATATTCAAAGTGTACAAAATTGCTTTCCTTGCCTGTCTGACGTGTTCCTTGGCCTTCATGATGCTGTTTGTTCACTAATATTCTGTAACAAACTTCTCAGTTGCAATTGATTTTATTAACAGGGAACAGAGTAAAGGGGGTTGGAGACGAAAAAAATGCTGCTCAGAATTTTATTTGTGAAACCTTTTCAAAATCTCTAAAAACATTTTCCTTTCACTTTAAAATGATGCATTACTTTGTGTGCTACATAAAATTCCAGTGAAACACATGTAACATCACAAAGAGCAGTAATGTTCCAAGGATGTGGAACATTACTGCTTCAATGCACTATAAATGTGACTTAAATTTAACTTGTAAAGTAATACATTGTCTACACGTGAATGTTTGCTAGTGTGTGTGACTATGGGAGGATCTATTGTTGTTTTATTTAGGCTACAGTGACATTCCTGCGACTTGCCTTTAGATCTCCCTCACATGGACCTGATCACATGATGTAACATCATACCTAAAAAAATGATTAGGAAACAATGTGCTGGTCTACTTTACAGACAGCAGCTCCCTTATGACTGCGCATATTTAGGTTGTCTTTCATAACTTAACAAGGCTGATCACTGTAAGTTTGAAGATAAGTGTTATCTACCCAAATTATCTGCTTCACTCCAGGAAATGAGATGACATTTCTAAACATTTTTATGTTTCTAAGTTTCCCTATTCTTACACATTTTAAAATGACAAAAAGTCAGACCATAAAAGGCGTGGAATACACGTCCATCACTACTAGCTTTCTGCACATGCTCAACCTGCAGTACTTTTTTTTCCGCAAATATAATCGGCTTTTTAAATTGTCCCACCTGCAATGTCCCACAGCTGAAGCCGGACAGTCTCAGAGTCCCAGTTCAAGACTTTCAAGGCGAAATCCACTCCGATCGTGGCCCTGTAGTTACTAGAGAAGGTCTGGTGAACGTAACGCCTGATGATGGAGGTCTTCCCGACTCCGAGGTCTCCGATGACCAGCACCTTGTACAGGTGCTCTTTCCGGAGACTCTGCATGCCGTTGGGTTGCAGGGTGTGGTTCGTCATTCCACCTGTTGGGTCTGACAGGGCGGCAGCTCCCAGGAACTTTGACACGGTTAAACTGCGTTTCGAGCCTCCGTCTCCCGAGTTTAGGAACCGCCCTCCATGTCGCGACTGTGAGATTGCTCAGGGGCCGTTCTTGGAAACTTGTGACCTGGCCTGGCCACCCTGAAGAGAAGTCCTGCGCACCCTGACAGTTGAAGGCGGGGTTTCCATCCGTTCAGTCGCAATATCTACTTTTTTTCAGCTACTGAGAAACGTCATGTTACTTCCTACTATCTGCTTTGCCACGTTATGTATGTTTTAGCTTTGAATAAAACAATTTAATGAAATGATTCAGCATAATCTTGTGAATTTTTTTTTTATATAAATAAAGTACAACATTCATTACGAAAGAAATCTCAATCTGAAGAAGAATTATTTAAACAGGATCTACTTCATATTTTATTTCTAAGGCAAATGCAGTGGCGGCTCTTGCATGAATGGCACCCAGGGCAGGATCGCATGGTGATACCCCCTTCTCAAGCCCTTGATATGGATTTTAAAGGGATGGTAATGTGTATTTTTTTTTTAGGCAGATACTGTCATTTCATAAAGCAAGCACTTTAAACTCTCTGAATGTCTGCTATGAGAGTTTCAAGTATTTCTCAAATATGCATGAAAGAATCAATTCCCCTTATGCCATAGTTTTGTTGACAGAATAATATAAAAAGACATAAAGGTTTAAAAAGTCAATTTTACATGACACTGCCCCCATTCAAATGACAATTATATCAAAAACATTGAGTCACAAAATCAGTTTCATTTTTGAATTTGCTAATGCTGCAAAGAATTATCAGTGCAGAATGTAAAAATGAGCACAGAATAAAATAAATGTTACTAGGCTGGTGGGAACATACATACAACCATGGGCAAGCTCTGCATTAATATTTAGCTATCATGTGTTATTTAATGAAGGGCGCCCTAGAAACCCCAATTCCTATTATGCTTAATAGTTGTCGCACAGTGAATTGACACAATTAAGTTCTTTTTTTGACAATGTACTTAAGTAATAGGGACTAAAAATATGTAAAAAAACAACAACAACAAAAAAAAAGACTGCTTATGTTCCAGTTTGTTAATTAAAAATAGTTACTAGGTGAAATAAATGGTTGCTTTAGGTACATTTGAAAAACTTGCAAACAGTTACGTCTGAATATAAGAAAAATAAATATGCATCCCTTTGATTTTCTTTTTAAATGAAGTTGTACTAGAAGCTGAAAGTAACAGCAAAAACAATGCATCTAAATTTAGATGGATTATTTTAATGCAGTAAAAGTCTGTCAGAAATTTATAAAAGAAAAATGCAGGTTATCTTCAATAAGTTACAAACACAAACACACATTTTAGTCTGCAAAATGTACAAAGGTACATGCAAATATGGTAAGTTTCCAGGAATATACTTAGATTATGACTCAGTAAAAAATAAAATAAAATAAAAAATACTGAATATAAACACATCATCGCCTGTGTAAGTATTAACAGAGAGATAAGGGACTGAAGCAATTATCAGTCCCTTATCTCTGATAATAAAGAAATAGATAAACACATAAAGGATAGCTGCAACATAAATATCAGTTTTGTCTCACTGGCTAAAAAGTTGAGTCTGTGAATACAAACATTCATTTAGAACTTCAAATATTCAGAAAAAAAAAACATAACAAAACAGAGTACTGAGTGAGCTGAAAGAACCAGGCAAAAAAAACATGTAAATTTTGTGACCTATTTTAAAGAAACGAAACTCAATCCACAGCAGGAGACTGGCACAGCAAGGCAAGAAAAATCCAACACATTTTCAACACTGTTTGCTTGTCTCTTGCTAAAACTAAACCTTAAAACAATCAAGCTCACTACTTGTATAATGGCTTTGCTACTGTATCTAATAACCATACAATTCTAATTCCAAGATATTTAAAGTTAACGCATTTAAAGAGAGTGATCATGCAAAGTGGAAACATTTTGCGCCAGCAACTTCCCTAATCCAGCAAGAAAGAGTTGCAGTCAGAAACAATTTATTTCAGATGCATCCTGAGATGGAAAATAGTTTTGGTCCTCTTACAAATCCTACCTCACCATACATTCAGCTAAGTCATATTGATATAGAACAAAGAAAACATCCAAGGTGTCTTTAAGCTCTTTGTGGGTTACATTCCTGATGATTGTGTTCACTGAGACAGTAGCTTGTATTCCCTGGAGATGCAAATAGCTTCTTTCCACTCAGAAGAGGAGGATTTGCTGAATGGAGGAGGACGATGCGCAACAAAATGCAATATTTGCAGTTTTTGTATGTTTTTTCTTTAGGATTCACAATGTTATTTTGTCTATAAGGGTTAGTGAGTGAGTAAAAAAATTTCTAAACTTAAACTTATTTTTTTCTGAGGTTTGTCAGTAATAAAAACAAAACATCATTATACAGAAATTCACCAACAAGCTAAAAAACAAATAATCCTTTCAGTGATCATAAATAGGTAAAAATATACAACTGAAATACAACAATTTAATATGCGCACTGATTTAGATTGAGATCCATGTGTAATTTTAAATTAATTTCATGAAACACTTAAAAAGAATACTTGAATAAAGAAAGATGTGATTTAAAAGCTTATAAATAAAATAGTCTTCAGCTTAACATCTGTGTTTTCTTTGGAGTTGGAAACATGTTTAGGAAAAAGCTGCAGAAAGTCTTCAAATGCCCAAAGGTTTCAGCACATTAAAATTATCACTAAGTTCAGTTCTGTTTTTTTGATTGTTTATTTAATCAATTTCGTGTTATTTAATATTTAAAGTTTTGTGATGGTGTAGTTCCTGTCAAAAGTTTAGATATATTCATCATTGTCATAAATGTCACATACATTTTTTGGCTTTTATTCATGTATTTCCATTCTTCTTCTCCCAGGATGGAAAAGTTATGCAACATATAACGGTAACTATTCTTTAAAAACAACCTTTGGGTGAAGAAATTAAAACTTCCTGTAGAATTGTGTAGTGTAGTCTGCACTGTAAAAATTTTATATGCATCTTCACAGACCATACATGCCTATTTGTATTTGGCAAAATGTTCCTCAACCACTTGCAAAGAAGAAAAACATTTTATAGCCATCAGTAAAGAGATGGATATCCAAATAACAAATTTGACCATTTACTTTATTAAAATCAATATAGTTTTGGCTTCCTCTTATAAATCTGGCTCTGAATCATGGTTTATAAATGATCAAAAATGTTATTGAAGCTACTTGAGAAGCTTACTGTTAGTCTTCTTTATCTGTTACAAAAGCAGTTGTGACATCTGCTTATGATGAGTTTCCTGTGAGAACACAAATTTTGCCAAAGTTAAAGCCATCTAACCCAAACAGACATTTTCAAATGAAAGAAAACTGGTCAGAATCTCTTGGAACAGAGGAACCATCAAGATTCAAGAAGATTGTAAATTGCAAGATGCTGGAACATTAGTGTCACAGTCCACAGTAGCAACATTATTGCTATTATTTGGTGGATGTAAGCATAATCTAATGTAAATATCCTGCATGTAATTTTGATCCAGTGTAAATGAAAAAAAAAAAAAACAACAACAAAATAATAACAAATTGAAACTTGGCCACCTATTTCTAGTTTTACAAAATTGCATGTTATCTTATTAAAACAATATGCCAGCTACTGTAAAGAAATAGTTCAAATTAATGATTCAAATTCCCAAATATGTGACGTTCATGTAGATTGCTAGTGATGTTTGACTGGAACTGCTTAAAAAAAATCTTTTTTCCTACATAAGCCTAAGCGGTATTCTTTTCTCCATCCTATCCCCAACTGACATTTGAGGCGTATTCAGTCAATTCTGAAAACTTGACAAAAACCAACTGATTATCCACAATATCCACATGTAGAAAGGCATTGAAAAGTTTGGTCCTGGCAAAAATGGCTGTCTTTAACGAGTTAAAAATACTCCGGATAAAAGATAAACACAGAGAGGAGAGAGGATGTCTAAAGAGAGGAGGAGCTCTGGTAGTGTCTCAGCAGCAGCTGGTCACATTCTGCCTCAGAAGCCGGGGACAGCGAGGGAGGCGAGCTCTCATCAGAGCTCAGGGAGAAATCCCTGAATGGGGACGGAGGCGTCAGAGCCATCAGCTCCTCTGGATTCTTTGCCCGTCTGCCGCCCGTGCAAGTCCCAGCCAGTTGCTCGTAAATCTTAGGTTGATTGTCGCAGCAGTTGGAGACGGCAGTCACTTCGGCGTATGTGGTGACGGTAGAAGGTGTCTGTCTACTGAAGTACTGGGATGGACACGGGGAGTTATCTGAGGCAAGGGGGGGAGTTGTGGTGGAAGGCGGGAGGACGGGTCCTCCTGGCAGCATCATGGTGTTCAGCTCACTGATGTTGGCGGTGAAACGATTGACAACACAACTGATTTGGTCCATGATGGTGGTGCCCTGAGTTTGGCCAATTTCACCCACGCTAATGATGCTGATGTCCCCACCGTCTACTATCGCAGCAATCTGGCCGTTGTCCCCACCTCTCCGTCTGACCCCAGAAGAGAACTCAGGTGCATAAGGTGGTAAAACTTGGACCTCCTCACCTTTCTCGTCTGAATGGTGACCTCTTGCTTTAGCTGCATGTGGACTGATGGTGGGCAGAGGTGACTGAGAGGGCGAGCAGGTAAAAGATTGAGACAGCTGTGGCCCTTCGTACTGCTCTGTTACACTGTTTTCCCCAGCTGTGTCTCCTTCTTTAGAAAATGGCTTGATGATGGCAGTCTGATTCACCTCGACTGGGACTTTTTTCTTAACGTGGAACGACATCCTCTTCCACAAGTTTGGTCTGGAGCTCCGTTCAGTCTGTCCCCAAGATTTTCCATTGGAACTGCAAAAGAGAGAGAGATCCTGCTAAAGCATTTTGGTAATAACTCACATATACAGTAAGTTATTACTGTATATGTGAGAAAGTATTCCTCCTAAAGACTTCTGGTCTTTTCGGGTTTTTTGGGGTTATTTTTTGTCACATTTAATGTTTAACTTAAAGAACCTGACCAGAACCTGCTGTGTTTATTGTATTCCCACTGGCAAACTCCAAACATGACTTCTTATGACTTTTTTAAGAATCGTTGTCTTTTTGCAACACTCCCTGTATAAAAAAATTCTGGCTAAATTTGTGAAAATCCAAAGATGTTTTATTTCTGAGTATCATATTAAAAAGGCCTGAAAACACTTTTCTATTGTTTATTTGTAAAATAAATGGAAAAGCATGTGTCTTCTTAGCTTCGGAGTGTGTGCAGGTTTGAACTGGTCTAAATCACCAATAAAATACAGGTTTGTCGATATAGCGTGACAAAATGTGGGAAAATTCAACACGAAGACTTTTGCAAGACACTACACATGAATATATAACTATCCTCCAAGTCATTTTATGTAACCTTGTCTCTATCTGTTTCTTAATCACATTCTCCATTGGATTTCTCTTCTGTCTTTCGCTGTGTGTGTAATATTAAATCTCCTTCCATGTTCTTTTATGTTCCTTAGAAAGAGAAATCCTCTAAGGATCCAGTTTTCCTCTGGGAGGATGTAACCCAAATGAGGTAGGCTGTCCTCAACTTAGGGAGCTGTTTTCCTTAGCTTCAAATGCAGCCTGTTGTAATTTGAGGTCTTCAGTGTAGAAAATTAAAAATTGAACAGCTTTGTAAATGTTCACAAATAAATCTTCATATAATATGCCATTGTGTAAAAATTCAAGGCCAGCTAAAATTTTAGGTTAAGAAATCAATTAGATTTTGTAAATAAGATTGACAGGTGTTTAAATGTTAAAGTCTGTTTCTTTTTGATGTTGGCAATCTGTCCACTCTTCTTTGTCTCTTCCCACCTGACTTTCACACATTTTGCAGCTTGGAACATTACATCAAGTCTCTGCTGAAGTGGTAGGACTGAGAGCAGGACTGTTCACAGATTCATTTTCCATGACAAGTAAATATGATGGGTTTTCTTCACAAGAGCATTCTCTGAAATTTTAGCATCTAGAGAGAGAATTCTGTGACCAACCAGGACTTTGGGAGGATATGACAAAAATCTATAATTCCTACAACAATAATGGACTCAAACAATTTTTTCTTTAACCAAAATAAATGTGTGTACAGCAGAATTTGAAGATGTGAAGTAAATCAAAATTTTTTTTAAAATTCTCTGAGACAGAATTCCACATGCGAAGAAGAGTCATTTTCTCAAAGTTTTGCCTGATTTTAATGACAAATTTGGTGAAAACCATAAGAGATATGAAAACATCATCCTCACCATTGAGGAATCAACATATTTGTTTGCAATATACATGAAATGTATATGCAGGTGGAAATCAAGGCATCATAATAAGTGAGTTTTTTATTTTTTCAAACTGTTCCAAATAATCTTGCCATAATCTTCCCAATACAACTGGATGTAGTAGCAAACATTGTGCTACTACACAAGATGCTCCATTAAGTTCAAGCAGGCGTTAAACCAGTAGTTTTTTTGATGTCAGCAATAGGGACGGGATCAGAAAGGGTTGGTGCAAGCACCAGATAAATTAAAATAACTTACTCGTCTGTTGTGCTGTAAACAAGTTTGTATTGCTTTATGCATATACAATCAATGAGGTGTTGGCGCCTACTTGCTGCTGAGAATAGGGAGAAGGAGAGGTTTGCCTAGGCTACCGCTAATGTAATAACAACTACTATTGAAAGTTGATAGACAAAAAGTGTATTATTAATATTGTGTAGAGGTTGAGAGTAATATTTGCCTCAGATGCAATGCATTCGCTGCTTTTCCTTAAATGGTAAAACCATTCATTTCTAAGGCAGACACCAATAAAAGAAACCTTTTAAAAGCCAAAACACCACACTTGTTGATCATGTCTACCTTTTATCTACAGTCCATCTTCAACAGCATATTCTGGTCTTTAGCTACCTTATGTTGTCCTGTGTTGATCCACCACGTCGAAACAGGTTGGCCATGCTGCTGGATGACTTGCCAGACTTGGCAGCTTTCTTGGCATCGCCCACATGCATGCGCACAACGGTGGAAGTGGTGAACGCGCTGCGTACATTCTTCTCAGGTTTGGCAAGCATGATGTACACCTGACAGTATAAAAACAGCAACATGTAACAATTAGAGTAAAAAGATAAATAAAGCAGAAAATATTGTTTTTGTGCTTGTTTCTTACTTTAGGGACAAACATGCAGCAGAGAGCCACCGTGGCACTCAGACTCACACTAAAGCACATAGTTATGATCTTGTAATTAGAGCCGAAGTAAATGGGCACAAAGGCCAGCCAGATAATACAGGTGGTGTACATGGTAAAGGCAATGTACTTGGCCTCGTTGAAATTAGCTGGCACGTTGCGAGTCTGTAGGAAAAAAAGACAAATAGAAATTTAGAGCAGTGCAAGTTACAATACCTATTTTTTCACATATTGTCACAAAACCACAAACTTTAATGAAGATTTGTGTAATGCATGATTTGGAAGTAAAAGGACACATGGCTTTCTAGATTTTTTTGAATGAGCTTGATTTAAAAAACTCAAAAGTGTGATACCCATTATATAAAATAAAATGAATTTTGAACTAATTCTGGAAAGAAGCATGTGCAATATGTTCGCACTTGACATGAGTAAAGTGACACACACCAAAAGACCTACAGCTGCATTTACAGGGAAATAACACAAATGTTCAATGCAGTTGTTACATTTTTATGAAACCCATCCAAACTTTTCCTTTCATTGAACAGTTTTGGAGTACTTTGTATCAATCTATGATGTAAAGTTCTTATACCATTAACTGATGTAACAATATTAAAAAGTTCTAAAAAAAAAAACAAAGAAAAAAACAAGGAAAGCAAAAATTCTTATGCAAGGCACGTTTGGATAAAAACACAAATGAGTAAATGAAAATTATGAAAACAGTCACCAAGCTGCATTGGACAATCAGTCAGAAACAAACTGATGTATTCTTGAAGTACCTTGAAGGCATAAAAGGTGCAGCTGAGTATAAGCAGGCCATTGTAGCCCAGTGGCGCCACCACTCCCAAAGTAGTCAAATTGCAGATCAAATGTACCTCACGGATACTGGGGTAATCATAGATCACCTAAGAGAACAAAGCAAACATGTTTCTCTGTTTATTTGAATAAGCAGAGAAACATTAATATCATCCAGTATTTTGGAATCACAGATATACATACGTACCTCTGGTGGCTCTATGATAAGAAGTGCCACAATAATCCCCAGCTGCAGCAGTATGAGTAGGAAGGCGATGACCAATTGTGCGCAGGCGGACATAAAACGCGGTTTCTTGGTGCAGATCTTCTTCTTGCTCCCTGCCAGGATGCGTGCTATGCGGTTGGTCTGAATTAAAAATAGATCAAAATGAATATGGGTGTTTAAGTTAGACTGAAAGAAGATAACACTTCTCACGGTGATTTGTGTGAATAATCATTTTCCTTGACCTGGAATATCAGCCTCAGCCCACGCTAAGATTTTTAATTTTTGTCTCACTTATAACTGGCAGTGCGCCAGCCTCTGAAGCTCAGCTATGTTGTGTTCGTTGCTAAAACCATACATACATTTGAACAAACAAAATATCACATTGTGGATGTACGCTCTACAGTTAATTTTTTAAATGCAAATAGGAAAACCTTTTGATGTAAGTCTCTCATGTAAAATAGGAACATAAAAAAGTAAACAGAATCATATTTATCTTTCAAATACAGTACTTAAATTCAAATCAGCTTGATAAAAAAGTGTCAAACTGTTGTGCATTTTATGGTGTTATGTAAAAATGTGATATCAGATTATGCAAATGAACAACAAGTAATAAAGCTGTATCTCAGTATTTCATATCAAAGGACAGAAATGAATGACTAACTTCATTTTGTAAATGAGAGTACCTTGGTAACTAAGGCTGAGTAGCTCATGGCAGGGGACAGGCCAATCCCCAACCGCTGTAGGTAGCAGTAGACAATGTGTGGCTTGGCAATTAGGCTAAAGGTGCACAGGTAACCCAGACATATTCCGGCAAGAATGATGTAGCAAAGCTCCCGACTAGATGACTTCACCACAGGAGTGTCCCAAAATCTATATTTAAAAAAAAAGAAAAAAAAATCATAGGTCCACTGAACAAAGACAAACTTCAATGTATTTTATGTGACAGACCAGCACAAAAGTGATGATAACTGTGAAATGAAAGGAAAATGATACATGGTTTTCAAAGTTTTTTTTTTTTTGTGCAATTAATCTACAAAGTGTGGTATGCAGTTTTTCAGCCCTCTTGGATCAAGACTTTGTGGAAAAGTAGATTTCACTATAGTTACATCTGATAGTCTTTTGGGGTTTGTCTATACCAGTTGTACACATCTAGTGACTGATATTTTTTCAGATACGTCTTTGCAAAATAGCGTTAGCTCAATCAAACATGGAAAGCATTTCACAACATAATTTTTAAGTCGTGCAACAGATTCTCATTTGGATTTAGATCTGTACTTTGACTGGGCCACTCTAACATAAATATATGTTTATATCTAAATAATTCTATTATTACCACCATAAAACAAATACCTAATATGCATGTGCATAATACAAATACTACACAAGATCTATACTGAACTGAAATTACACCAAGTTACACCAACTATTCACCAAGTTGTCCTCATTATGACCATGAGATTTTGAATAAGAATATGCATTACATGTAAGAAATGTATCCATTTAATTACTTGATGAAGACAGAAGTAACAAAAAGTGTAGCCATGAGTCCCAGACAGGCAAAGACTACAGCTGCGATAGGCTCTGGATCCCCCCATCGCACATACTGGACCGGAATTGGTGCACAACCTGAACAGAAGGATTGGAACATATAATGTATGTGAAATTATACAAACTATACAACAATAAACATATTATTAGTTGTTTGGATATGAAGTGATAAAAAAGAGCTGTGCTAAAAAATAGTGATCTAGAAGTGTCAACTCTAGATAAGAGCCATTGTACTGTCTTTGGGTATGTAACATTTGGCTGATTTGTACAGTGGTAAGTCATTCTGTGTTACTCACCATGTGCTTTGCATATAGCTATCTATAAGGGAGTGTTTGAGAACAAGATAGAGAAAATCTGAAGTGGAATTTTTAAGGAGGATCAACCCTCTGTAAACCAGACGTGATAGTTCCTCTTATGTCCTGTTTGAATATCTTGTGTGAGAGATAAAATGTTTACCGGTAAGGTCGTCTGTAGGCCAGGAGCCCAGGATACAGGCTCGACAAGTGTACTCATCAAAGACGAATTCGTTCTCCTTGCAGGGAGTACAAGTCCAACAGCAGCTGACTTCTCCTTTACGGATCACCTGGAAACACGTTCACACAGAGACACACAGCTGAAAGCAAGGTGGAAAGGTCTCAAAGCTCCAATGGCACTTTTCTGTAGCTAATCTTACACTCTGACTTCTCTAAAGAACGAGTAAATTAAAATGTGTTCGTCATGGGAAACAAAGAACATGCACAATGATATTTCATGTCATTTTTCAAGGCACTGTTCATTTATGGTAGCTAAAAAGCTTAATATTTTCTCCTCTGGCAAGCATGCTAAAATGCACACTATCAGAGTGACAATAATAAATTCTTGGCTCAAAATAGGAATGGGTGCAGTAACTGAAAAATAGATGTGTGAAAGACTGTATGAGATTCCTTTTTTATATAAGTCATCAGTTATCAGCAACACAAAGTTGTTGAAGAAAGAAAATGAGGCCTGGTTGTTTGGATTTGACAGAAAAAAATATTTGGTTTGGGGTAAGAAGTTCAGACCAGGTTAGGATCTTTTTGATGTTCAGTATTTAATTTCATTTAGGGTGCATTAGATACTAGAAACTGCTTAATAAGAGATTAATGTTGGAAAACTGTGCGATGATACAGAGAAGAAAAAAGGTTCCCCTGAGTACAAATAGGATGAAGTTAAATAAATCTGGATTGGAGTTGATTAAATCCTGAACAATGGCATGAGCTGCATCTCAAGTAAGATATTTTATTATTGTCATGATTAGCAGTGAACATCTGAGATTAATTTAAATCTGGTGTGTGGGTTGTACTTCACGGGTTTCCTCACAGCAAGGGCTGTTATCTATAGTGGATATTATGCAGAGGTGTAGTTAATATCCAACTGGGAACTGCTACTTCAGACTCTTTTTGCTCAACACACGACTTGAAACATATGAGCCTTTGTAACACTTGGGTCCCATGTGTGAAGAAGCAGAGGCGGGGTAGGGGACAGGAAAGATACAATGTTTTTAGAGGTATACTTTATAAAGTCTGGTGACAAAATGCAATGTAGTAATGTGCAAACCATGAAATTAATTCATTTTGCAGCAAAGACTTGCATATACGTTGTTAAATATGTAAATGAAATAAAATACAGAAAAGTAAGGACTATTACTGAAAATGTAAATAAAATTGTCTCAAAAGAGGCATCTGGATCGTTGGGTGGATCTGTGGCCTCAGCCTGAATGGCATCAGTTTTGGGGTTGATACAAATATTGCATCCAATGCTATCCAATACTATCCAGTACTATCTTTAATTTAGAAAGTTTGTGTCCAATGTTTTGTACCATTTTTATGACTTCTGCTGTACAGCCTTCTCTCAGCACTCTGAATTTAGAATGAATATTGGTATTGACATATCTAAATTTAAGCATCCTAAAAATCTTTCATAGCACCTCTATTGTAAACTGAATGAACTGTCACTTCAAATTTAACTGAACTGAATTAAATTTGAAATCCCACCTTGATCTGAGCCTTTTGGCAGGGCTCAGAGCAGACTGACTGGATGATTTCACTGCTGTTGCTCCATATTTCCTCATCATTCATCTTCAGACCACCCTGATCCCAACTTCCCACATGGATGTAAGCGTACTGACCCACTCCGATCTGCTTGAAGTTCATGATTTCATACCTGTAGCATACACCAACCTACATTTTCAGTGTATAGTTTAACACTATGCATATCTTCTCCTTTCTTTGGTCTTCATCAGAGTCCTTACCTGCCAGGGGAGTCTCCATTCTGGTCAAAGTGGATGATCTCTCCAGATACACCAGTAAAGTTGGTTCTCATTAGGTAATCCAGCAGCTTGCGGCCATCTATGGGCCGCATGTTTTCACACAAACCCTTTGAAAAACAGAACAATTATGCAGTAAATGTTATCACCATCAGAAGTAAAGGAATCTGGTTAAGCACAATTTTGAGGCTCATACTTTATATCCTGGACAGAGAGTTTGCTGCATGGCATGCAGACCATAAGCCATTGAGTAAATGGCATTTATGACAAAACCCATTTTTGTATCTTGGGCATACTGGTGTCGTAGAGATTCTCTCCCTGTGGCAAACAAAAATGAACATTACCATAAAAACAACTTAATTTTATGATGTCATTGACAGATTAAAAGTGTTCAGTGTGGGTGCAGGGAGCATGTTTTTTTTTTATACTAACAGCTGCAAGTGCGGTTGTACTTTGAGCTCTCCTGTGGATGCCCTCTCAGTCGACACTGGAAACGGTGCTGCCAGAATTCAGGAAACCAGGGGTTCCTCAGGTTGGAATCAGGCTTCAAGTTCAGGTAATAATCATCAAACCAGTTCACATGTGCCGACTTTAGCTTGATAGTGATCCCACCGGCAGCCTCCATTTGATAGCCATCAGTGACATCATACCTGTCTGCCCAGCCGTCACTAAAATGAGAAAGTCCAACAAAGAGGTTAGAGTGAAAACTGGAAGTGGGCAGATTTATGTAATGTTTCTTGTCAGATCTAATACCATTTCTACTTTTGTTTGGCTTCAAACCAGCAATTTCAAATAGTGAGAAAAATTACTAAGTGCATAGTTGTGCACAGTTTTACAGAAACCATTCTGTGCCACAGCAATTTGAATATCTTGTTAACTGCTTATCATTTTTGCAACCCACTCCATGGTTTGACTGTTTAGACGGACTGTTACCTCGGCAAAAGTTGCTGAAAACCATTTACTTTCCATTGTAAGTGAGGTTGCATTAAAACTTGACACTTAATGACAGAGAAACAAAAGAGAACAGATACTGTATATTTAGCTGACAACAAATACAATGCCTGTATTCGTTGGCAGCGATTGTATACATGTGCAAAAATCTTTAAGATGAATTTATCTTGCTGTAGTTTGGCCTCATACCCATATTTTAAAATCCAACCTTTAATTTGAGAACATTGTTTCAGTGGGGAGGAAAGTCAAATCTTAAATAAAACATGTTGGCAGAATTGTTGGAACACCTAACCACCCTGTTAACAATAAATTAAATATTAATTTATTTATTACATGTTTGCATTTTAATGGTTTAATGATATCTGATACAGTAATTGTCTATTATGTAAATTATTTAAACATTTAATTAACAATTTATTTATTTATTTATAAATTAAATACCTTTAACTAATTAAAGATATTTAATTAAATACCTTTAACTAATTAAAGGTATTTGATTTTGTACCTTTGAGCCCTCCGTAGAGACAGAGTCTTTACTTTAACTCTAAGGTATCCAAATGGCTATCACATACATTTCTGTGACAACCTGATAGCTTTAAGCTTCAGTCAATCTTCTTTTTGACAAAAAGAGGATCGACATAACGTGCCTTGATTTCTTCCACAAACCTTTTCTTCCTTTGACATAATGCTGAAATTCCCATTAAGTGCTGGATATGTTCTCTAATATATGGGTTTTATTAAGTTTGTTCTCATTTTTATAACTTCCCAACCTCTGCTTTTAACAGATAAACACTCAAGGACAGAGTGGTTCCTTGCTACTTCAGATATGCCACCCACAATAGTGACATAATTATATGTTTGCATCTGCTGGTGGTCATAATGTCATGGCTGACTGGTGCAAATGTCTTCTAACAAACTTACAGAAAAAACTGTGAGAGAAGTAATTGTCTAAAAACTTATTTAACCAAGCTGCAGTTACACAACAGTGTGTGGGTGTTTTTATAATGCCTGATTCTGGTGAGGTAGGAGATCATTTCATAACACATCCTTAGAGAAGCGAGTACAGAAATGGTGCACTGGCATAAAAAAAGGCAGGAATAGATTTGAAAAGCATAGAGGGCTTTGACTCTGGATAGTTTGAATCACTGTTCAACAAGCGCTCTGAAACCCACACATCGACCTAGCAGGGCACCATGCTGCATACGGCATGTTGCTATACCACCTACATGCCTGAAGACACATATATGTGTGCTATGCAAGTGTATGTACATAAACATCTTGCTCAGATTTTTCATACAATTTTTAGAACAGCCCTTTTTAACAATCCAATAGCAAGAAAGGTGTCATTTTTACACTTGAAATTGAACAAGAGGGGAGAGAAATAGACTAAACATCAACAACTGTCCGATCTAAATGGACTAAAAGCTCTCCTCCATGACCTACAAGCAATCTCAGCTGCGGTGTTTCTGCATTTGTGGGTGGAAAACCAATGAAGGATCACATTACTTCAACAGTAATAGAAATTCAAAGTGGTTAACAGGAGCCCTTCTGTGAAAAAAAACTGTGCAGCAGTAAGAAACAAGGGTGGAGATTTGTCGCTCAAGGCTACTTAAACTTACAGTGATGCATACTTGTAAAGTAGAAGGGAAGCATATGATCTTTAAAAAGTTTTTAAAAATAAATAATTTGACTTGCATTTCGTGTTCAACCCTTAATCAACCACCTAACAGCCAGTATTTAATGTTGGGCTATATATCTCTACTAGTTCTGCCTTTCTAGGCACCCTTTGCTTTTGGTTCGTTCTTCTTTGGAAAATAGCTCAACCCAGTTAGATTTGATTGAAAATAGCTACTTACCATTTTCTTCCAGTGATTCTCAAACAGATTTGGGTCTGGACTTTGACTAGGTCATTCTAACACACATATTTGCTTTGATTTAAACCATGTATCTCTGGCAGTGCGTCTTTGGTCACTATGCAGCTGGAAGGTGAATCTTTGTTCTAGTCTCTTTTTTTTTTTGGCTGACCAGCTGTTCTGTTCCCCCTCAAAAAACCTCTCAGCATGATCCTGCCGTCATGCAGGATCATGATGGCAATGGGTAATTCTTCAAAGTATTGAAGGTTGAGTCAATACCTTGACTCAACCTCTCTGAGTGGCCATGAAACATGGTGATGTTTCATGGCCATCATAAAACATCACCATGTTTCATGATGAGAATGATATCTTCAATGTTAATTTTCCAGCACATAAGGTTTACTTGTAGTCCAAAAAGTTTTTGGTGTCACCTGACCGGAGGACTTTCTTCCATATGTTTGGCATGATCCAAGTATTTCTCTCCATTTATGGAACATAGGCATGCACACATGGCACAAAGGCACAAAACTGGCAACAAAATCTCCAAGCTCACTTAAAAATCTAAATTTCTACAGGTCACTAAACATACCTGTAGAACACAGAAACACTAGTGATTACATTAAAAGAGCAAATTTTGGACGGGACATGCATATCTCAAATTTTTACAAGCAAAACATAATATAAGTAAAAGAAATCCTAACTATCTATCTGACATCAATAAAATAATTATACAGTGGCAACACAGCTAGAGTATTTATGACGTGTCATCTTATGGAAAGTCTAGAGAGTTGTGTTTTTGCAATATGTAGTTCAAGGTTATTTTACATTTCCTGCTGTCAAATTTGAGCGACAGCCTACATATGTGGCTCCTAATGAGGAAAGGCATTTATAGAACACCAGGGACGAGAGCGAGCCAGAGAGCCAAACCTTAAAATAAAACACGTTATTCTCGGAGAGAGACTGGAACCTCTCGCTAGATCCACCGCCTCTTCTTCACTTGTTTGCGTCGCTAATGATTTTAAAGGCCATTTTTTCCTTCAATGTTTTTTGCCCAATCTTTGGCTTATTTTCTTTTAAAATAATTTGCAGGCAGATGGTCTTATAATATGGTAAAAAAGAAGGTTTATTATAGAAACTGAGAAAACAGGGATCTCAACTTTGTATTTCTAAACACATGGACAATGCAGTCATTTTCATCAAAGTGAACAATTAATAATTAGGTGGCACTGATACTTTGAATACATAAAAATTAGGATAATAAAAGATAATAGGCAAATTATGCACAGGAATATCTATACTCCTTGATCCTTTGTAAATATGTGCACACAACAGTTTTATACTTTAATGAGTTTCACATTTGATTTGACAAACTAACACAAAGTAGTGTATCTTTGTAGGGTAAAAAGAGAAAGACAGATTTTTCA
Organism: Girardinus metallicus; assembly: GCA_903067095.1. Classification (NCBI taxonomy): domain Eukaryota; kingdom Metazoa; phylum Chordata; class Actinopteri; order Cyprinodontiformes; family Poeciliidae; genus Girardinus; species Girardinus metallicus. Next base: position 26,324 of record CAEGAE010016356.1, read on the forward strand.
GAATCAAATAAACGTCTAAAAAGGGGGACATTCCTTTTTATTCAGCCTCTCTGAGTCAATACTTTGAAGAATTACCCATTGCTGTAATTACAGTTGCAAGTATTTTGAGTTATATCTCTACCAGATCTACATTTCTTCAATTCTTCTTTGTAAAATAGCTCAAGGTTAGTATGATTGGATATGGAATGACTCTGAACGGCTTTTTCAAGTCATGCCACTGGTTCTCCATTTGATTTACTGGGTCATTCAAACACAAAAAAAGCATTGCTTTAAACTATCAATCTGTACTTCTAGCTGTATGTTTAGGGTCATTGTCCTGCTGGAAGGTGAACGCTGCAGTCTCAAGTCTCAAACAGATTTTCATTTGGAATTACATTGCCATTTGCAGCATCAATATGATGACAAACTGTGATCAGTTTCCTTCTCGCTGCTAGTGTAAAGCGTCCTACTTCATAATTCTGCTGGTTCTTTAAATCTTATCAGAGTATCTGCAACTCGTCCAGAGATACCGTGGACATTTCGTTGTTATATTTAACACCAAAATTACATTAATCACAGGTATACTTAATTGAAAGGACTGGGGAACAACATTTTTCACTTTTGTAGGTGCAAGCATTTTGTCATATACTTTTCTTTCCACTTCACATTCTTATATTAGTTTGTCCTGGCCTATCAGACAAAATACATTGAAATTGTTGCTTGTAATATTGCAGAATGTGTAAACATTCAAAAGAAATAAATATTTATACATTGCTGAATACGCTGTGAAAGAAAATATCATAGAATGTAAAAATACCTTGAAGTTTAAAGGTCACCATTAAACTGAAAGATGCATTGATGATGAGGATGAGAGGACAAAGATGGTTCCGCTATAAACAAATACATCGGGATGGATGACGCTGGACATCTGGAGAAAGTGGAAAGCGACAAGACTGTGAATGTAGAGGCACAAACTGTGCATGGCTACAACTTTTATTCCCTAGTAAAGGCAAACAATACACACAGCGACAAGACGTGCAGGCAGAAATTGAAAATGATAGATTTCCCTGCTCACCTTCCCACCAACAGCAGCTCCCCCACCAGGCGCTTTCGTCTCATGGCCATCAGAATGCCTCGGACTGTCATGCCCTCGCAGAAGCAGGCCACCACTCTGGCTTTGGGTAGATGGGCCATGAGTTTTTGCAGTAGTTTGTCAAAGTTCTGTTCCCCTGCATTACTGTATATTTTGTCAGAGTGGGCAATGCAGATCCCCTCTTTTGCTGCCATGTCTTTGAATGCCTCCATACCGCTCTCACCATAGTTACCTATGGATGGAACCACATTATTGAAAACACACAGTCAGGTGTCTGTTATTCGATCTAACTAAATGAAATGAGAAAACTGAGACTTTTCTTGACCGAATAAAGTCATTTGCAGACATTCTTTAGTGGAATCTAGTCAGAAATCTGACATATTTCTTCTAGGAACAATTTATTCTGCTGGCTCATATGCATAATTGCCGTACAGGAAAACAAAGAAATACACTTGTGTAATGCCAACACAGCACTTGAACATGTGGTAATTTTGTTCTTGTCATGGGAGATGCTGTCGAGTGATTGATTTCCCCATTATTGCTGAAAAGTGGGTCACCTAGTTTCTGCGGCTGTGCAAGTGTATACCAAAAATTATTATTTACTGGGTCATAAACTTTGCCATTAGTTCATAGAAGCCCACTGCGGTGCTGCAAGCATGACTGACCTACATTTATTAAATAGATAAATGATTGAAGGAAATGGTCTGATGACTAATGTCCATTAATTAGATTTATAAGCCTGCCTAATTCTTATAGGGACATGGAAGGGCTGGTGTCTAACTCCAGCTGACAGTGGGTGAAAGGCGGCCTACACCCTGAACACGGTAGATTACTAATATGTCCAATAAGTTTCTAACATATCACAATAATTAGAGCCTCCACTAAAATTTCCGCTCATATTAAATTCCAGCGGATACAGAATCTACTGGATTAATAATATTAATGCAATTGTGCCGTTCATCAGTGATGAAGGATTGTGGGCACCTGGTGGCTCGGTGGTAAAGCAAAATGCACTGAGGCTGCACTCCAGTGTCCCAAGTTCGATTCCCAGCCCGGGACAGTTCCTGCATATCCTCCCTCTTTCTCTCTGCCTTTCCTCCTGTCAAGCTACTATTTAATAAAAAGGCTAATAGTGCCACAAAAGTTAAAAAAAAAGAAATGAAGAACTCTTTTTGTTAAGTTGCTTAGATCCTTCCAGATATATCTGATTGTTTGAAAAATATCAAAAAATGTTTCTCCATTTTTGTGATAATCATAATTATTTTAATTTTGGAGGCAAAACTTACAACATCCATAGAAGGTCGCAGGAGTTTAGTTGTTGAGTGCTTTGTTGATCTGAAGAAGAGTCATTCAATATATTTTGTTTAAAGCAATGCAAGATTACAAAGTACCTGGTTTGCTTTTAAGGCTATCTTTTACTATATTTTGCCAAAAGCAAAAGGTATTCTCACATTCTGGACCAAGGTAGCACCATCTCCTTGTTTATGGTGGTTATTGAGAATAATAATGATTAAGGTCTCTTGTTTGATAACTTCAGGGTATTATCCCTTTTTTTTTTATTCCGCAGATGATGCGGTTCTGTTAGTGTCTGTTAGCCATGCCCTTCAGTGGCACTGAAGTAGTTCACAACTGAATGTAATCCCCTCAAAGTTTAAGAGCATGATTCTCAACCCCAAAAGGTGAACCATTTGCTCCAGGAAGAGGGAGATGTATAGATAGACTGGAGTCTCTTTTTCAGCTTTACAGCTGTTACTATAATTTGTTGTGGAGAAGAAAGACCACAGCCAACAATCAAAAAATTCAGTCTACTGGTTAGTCTATGTTCCATCTCTCACCTATGGTGACACAATTTTTAATATGGACAAGATCCTGGATACAACTGCATGAAATAAACATTTTCTGTTAGGTTACTGTGCAAACCCACTGCCTACTGGAAGCTGAAAGAAATAACATAATATTCATGGTTTTCCTTGGAGAAACAACTGACAGCATTAGTCCTCAAAAACATTTGAAATGCGACTTAACTGTTTTGAAAATTCTGGTCAACACTAGTCTGTTTGTTATATAAGAAAACAGAAAATACAGTTTAGATTCAGCATTTATTCAAGCGCATTAATAAACAGTGGTAAGAAGACTGAAAGCTTAACAGAAAGTGTGGTAACACGCTGACTAAAAAAAATCAAGAATTATACACTGGCAGCACATTTGTTTCCTAATAAATAGGATTAGTGACTCAAGGACCGAGTCTATGAAAATGATGATAGCATTGTGTGTTTATTCCATGTGTGTTCTGCCAGGTTTAGAGGATGGCTTATAGATCTAAATAAAAAAAAAAAAAGATGGTGGGATGCCATGTGTCCTTTTGAGCATGGTTTCAAAAACAAGGATATTTTAACATTTGACTTTACCCACTTAAAAATTATTTATCCTACCATATATAAACCATTTTCTGTCTAAATCTGACCATGTGAAGCTTCAAGCAAATCATACCCTGATTCATGAAATTGTTTTTCTCTGTTTGTTTCAATGAAAAATTACAAACTACTGAAACTACATGAACAGAACCTCTAAAACCAGACATTTTACAGGAAGTATCTACTGTTTTTGGTGTTGCAGTGATGGATCTAGTAAACTGAAAATGCATCTTAGTAAGGTAGAATGTTCTGAAAACTTTGTCATTTGCCCGTTCTATTTACAAAGTTACTCCCAGGTGATAAAAACCCAGAATGCAGTTTCTAAAAAAATAGACTATTAAAAATATAAAAAGATTAATAAAAAAAAATTACTTTTATACAAAAATGAAATGCTATGAGCATATGTTTGACTACACCTGTAACAGTGTCAAAAAGGCCAGTACCTTCTTCGTTGTTCATGGTATTATTTTTCTGGATGAACAGCAAACTCTTCTGACCTAAACCTTTAATCTGTGGGTTTTTGTCCAGAGGAAGATGAGCGAAAGAAAAGCTCTGCTCAGGTGTTCAAGAAGCTAAAGTGGCTTTAATAGTGGCTTTTAGCTAGTCTGCATTGTTGGCAGACTTCTTGTTTGTTGTTTAGCTAGTCTGACAACAATGCAGACCAGTTAAAGGCCACTATTAAAGCCACTTTAGCTTCCTGAACACCTAAGCAGAGCTAGTTGATCTCCTCCATGTCATACTGAGTTAATGAAGTAAGTGATGCAAAAAGAGCTCTGTTTTTTATGACCTCATATAAAACATCACTCTGTGTGTAGTAACTCAAATAAATTAACTTGTTAATATTTCTGATTTATTTAAAGTAACTGCACACATGTTTCACTAGTTGGGCTAATTTACTGGAATTAACTTGCTTTCAATGGTATTAAGATACTATAGGTATCTTAATCTATAGAAAAATATGAATGTTTGTTCACAGGCATACAGTCTTACCCTCTGTGTGTATTGCAGACACATAGCTCCAATTATACCTCTTGACAATGTCCACCATGGCTCTGGCTTGTTGCATATCTGATGGCACCACTCTCATAAAGTATTTATATAGACTCTGTTGGGAGAGATTTACATGTTCACAAGTCTGGTGACATACTTGTGTGTGTTTTCAAAGAATGGTCTGTACACTAATTTATACGTGCATAGCATCTGGCCTCTAGGTTATAAAATTCAACAGGAACTTTTAACGTTTCCAGTTTGTTTTCCATCTTTACCTTGTCACTGAGATCCATGCTGGTGGCTGAGTATGCAATCTGTGGGATATTGAAGAGCTGCAGGAGATTCTGCACCTGGATAGCCACGGAGCTGGATCCTGGTCCGATGAGTCCCACAATGGGCTTCTTTCCCTGCAGGAGTACGCTCCCTGCTTCTGCTGTGCATCTGGCCTGGCTCTCTTCCTCATCGCTGGACACTAGTGTGTCCCGGATAAACTCAATGCTCTGCTCCAGGGCCACCGCTGAGTGCCAGCACGAGTCCCTGGTGAAAAAACATTGAGCTCACCATCACAATGTTTTGGCAAAAAGATTAGAGGGAAAGAGGATCTGATAGGGCTTCCGAGTGAAACAAAGCCGATAGGAGGGTTACGCCAAGTAACTTAACTAAAACTTGGCGTTTTAGTTAAGTTATTTTAAGCTCAAATTTTGTTAAGCTTTGACTGGGAGATTTGTCCTAATTCAATAAAGTATGTTTGAGGCTGACTTCAGTCACTTCTCATCATCGTGAAGCAGAAGCATCTTGTTCTTTTCTTGTAATGCTCGTTGATATTTTGGAAACTAAACTACAAATTGTAGCAAAATGACTGGAAAAGTATATCATTTCAAAAAGGGTTTCTCCAACTACTAAATCTGGATTTACTTCAAGGTCATGGTTTTCAAATTTTATTATAAGAGTTGTGAATAAAAAGTAGTAGTAATGAATAAAAAGACATGTACGTATAATATAGAATTCATAAGCTAAGCAGTGTTGTGGTCAAGACCGCTTAACCCGAGACCAAGACAAGACCAAGACCACAGTGTATCGAGACCGAGACAAGACCAAGACTTTTAGGGTCCGAGACCAAGTCAAGACCAAGACCGAGGGAAGTCGAGACCGAGTCAAGACCAAGACCAGCACCCCGCGCAACATGACACGATAAATGTGAAATATGATCAAAATTGCTTCTCAAATTGATCTGAAAGATCCACATTTCCATAAAAACACCTAGATATTAAATACCTTAAGCCGAAATAAATTTAACCAATATTAACCAATGCCATCTCTGTGGGCCACAATCCGCGGTGGTCTCGTGCCATCCCTAGAAAGATAACGACCTGGGTGTTTGCCCATATCGCTCATATCAGAAAACACCACTCTCTGCACCATTAACAATTGAGGCAATGCCCTCACGGTAAATAACTATGTTCAACTATGAAGACTGACCAAAGAGCAACAAGCAAGAAGTAACCAAGCACAAGGTGCTCACTGTGACTGTTCTCTCCCGCTACATGAAGCCAGGCGAAAACAATCAAAGAGCAATGCGCATGCTCTGCGTGCTTTTTCGTTCTTGTGTTTTATTTATTTGCTAATTAAAAAAATATCAATGTACATAATTAAATAAA
>CAEGAE010016360.1:0-15240 GCA_903067095.1 Girardinus metallicus
TGATGATCCAATTCAAAAGTTACCGGCTCCACAACAATAAGACGAGCTAACAAATATAAAAACTACATAAAGTGACTAAAACACGGTGAAAAACTGATGACCACCAACGACAGCAAGCATTCATACAAAGGGCTACCTGGGAGCAATGAATACATGTCCTTCAGACTCAAAACTGTTTGGCAGCAGAGATTCAAAATCTGCAACAGAAAGGGGAGATTATCCAGGAAGAGCAGTGGGCAGAGCAGTGGGGAGTAAACTGGGTAAACAGCAGCTGTTCTTCAGAGGTGCAGGGACGAGAAGGGACTTTACCATAGCAACAGTGAGGTATCATGGGAACACCAGCGTTAGCCAATATGGTGCCTAAAACACAACCTGACTCGATGCATCACCACTTTTTACTTCCACAAGCACTCACATATTCTGTTTGACTTGTTGCTTTGTCATTAAAGACCCTTTTTTTTCTTTCTGATTAGGTTTGACTTCAGTCTGATTTTTAGATTTTTTTTTTTCGGACGTCTGAGAACTGACTTTACCAGGCGTGATGTGTCAAGAAGCGAGTTCTCAGACAGATTGTGCATAATGAGTGCTTTTAGATCAGGCAGGCATCAACATGGCCAACTATTTGCAGGGGGGAGGAGGTGGGTGAAGGTCCTAATGGAAGTGGTCACCCCTCAGACCGACGGGGGGAGAGGACTCAGAGAGACACTTAATCGGGGGAAATGCATCACATTGTGAAAGGCATGATGTGGGGCAACTTGGGTTGATCCTTCTGGAACAAAACAGCAGAAAGAAATGCCACCGAACCCTCAGAAGAGTCCGATATTTTCTAATCGACTCAGAACCAGAAGAGAAATTTAACTTAGACTAAATGGAGTGCCCAGGTAGTTTTCCGCCCACAATGCCATGCACATCCGGGGTCAGGTTTACAGAGGAAGCACTGGGCCGTGCCCCTGGCGGTCTGAGGGGTGAGGAGGGAGGGGGAACAAGCCGATGGAGACGAGGAGTACAGAGGGACAACATTTAGGAGTCAGGTGAGAAAACCTGACAGCATGGGGAGACCTGAGAGGCCAGGATGGAGCTCAGCCCTGTGGCGTTAGTCTGCACACTGCACTGTTTCCAGCTGACGGCAGACAAACTACGACAGCCAAGCTGTTACGAGTCTATCAAATTTGGTCAGAAGTACGTCTATACCACGGCGTCAATAGCTGCGTTTCCATTAACAATACAACTGAGCATATCGAAATTATGAAAATAAATTTGCTAAGTGGAAACACACCAGTTTTGAAAAAGTCACAAAACGCACATTTTCTGTAAAACTGCAATAGAAACACTTTTTGTTTTTGCATCATACGAGTCACGTGATCAACAGCTGGACGTTACTACTGGTGAAAACGACGAGGAAGATGACAGGAAGTAGTAGAAGGATGATGTGCGGGTCGCAGCATCGCGCAGTTCATGAAACGTGTCATTTTAACATGTTGAATCCACAAGGAGTCTGTAAAATCACCAACAACAATTTCACCAAAACATCACTTAAGTAGCTCCAACGCCTGAATAAGACGTCAACGTCTCCTCTGATCATTAGCGCCATGACTAAAGTACGAATATAGTCTGATGTAGCTGTTAAAATCTGCTGCTGCTATGATTTTTAATGATTTATAGCCTGAATAAACTTATTCTTGTGTGTTTTCAATTTAATTTCTTATCTAGCAGAAACACTGAATTAAGGAAATTCTGTTTTTTCGACGTTAGCTGAATAAAGACAAAGATTTGCGCACATTTGTAATGGAAACGCAGCTAATGAAACTTTATGATTCTATAATCTGAAGTTTCTTGTCTTAAAAAAAGAATATGACAATTATAAAAAATATGCCTGTTCCAGGATAAAAGACTCACACATGCATCACTTTATGTTGGTCTATCTCATAACATTCCAATAAAAACACTACAAATTTTAGCCATAATGTGACAAAATGTGGAAAAGCTCAAGAACTACGCATAATTTTGCAAAGCAGTAAATAAATGACTGTGCAGATTTGGCACTGAAAAAAAAAAAAGGATATTTAAGTCTAATACCTGAACGCTAGTGTAAAATGAACTAGTTACACTGTAGAAAGAAGATGAAAAGAGAGAGACTGAAGTTAATTAGAGGGGAGAATAGAGAGATTATGGTGAGGTGAAAGAAGCAGAGCCAGAGAAGGGACAGCTTCTCTGAAACTGTCCACAAAAGAAAAAGGGATTGATGCAGGAGCGGGGACAGAAGACAAATTTAAACAGAAAACATAAACGTCTATCATCCGTGGGTGCTGTTGCTTTGCTTTTCCCCCAAAATATATATTTATATATATATATTTAAGGTTCCTGGAGCAGCAGATATGAGAGAGAGAGTGAGGTTGAGGACCGGAGGAGTCATTGTGGGATCTGAGCTGCAGCAAGAGGGTCAAGAGGAGAAGGGATTAACGGAGGAGGAGAGGAGGGGAAAAGGAAGTAAGAAAGGTTGGAAGGGCTGAAGGCATGGTTGGCAGGGACAAAGGCAAGCAGGCTGGGACAGGTGAGAGGAGGGAGGAGAGGGAGGTTTAGGACAAGGGTGAGGTAAGGAGGAGGAAGCGGTAGGGATTAGGAAGTAAAGGTAGGGAATGTGGACCGATATGGAGTATACTTGCCCTTGATGTATGAGACTGTGTGGATCCATCAGAGAAGGAGTGAGCAAGAAAAGAAACAGAGGATCGGGTAGGAAGGGGAGGGGGGATCACAGACAATATTTTATTCAATAACTGTTTGAATAAAAATATTGTTTTCTTGAAAGAAAAGAAACCAATTCAAGTCAAACCAGACAACAGAGAGAAATAAATGAAGAAAAAACATTCTTTCTGCAAGACCAAACAAAGAAAAACAAAGACATCCTGGGCAAAGAAAGCCAGGAAAGGAAATGCACTTAACACAAATTGTGAGAAATGACCATGGCAGAACAAAAGAGAAAAAAAAATTATAATAATTAAAAAAAAAAAAAAAAAAAACACCAGGAAAAGAGAGGAGAATCAGGGTCTGGACAAAGAAAGAATGAAAGACACAAAATGTGTCCCAAATCAGACCCAGGAAAAAAACAAACTCCCACAGTTGAAAAGCCATTATTCCAGGCTATGTGGGAGTTTAACAATCGAATGATTCCAAAGCTGATCAACATCTCACACCATCCAAAAGAAGAGGAAATAAATTCCCACACATGACAGAAAAAAAAAAATCATAAAACTCATCATAAGGAGTGAAAAGCATGCATTTTTTCACAGCTTTCTGGTCAGAAACATCCAATAATTTAAAACACAGACGCTTCAGAATCATTACTATGGTGGAGAAGAGGCGAGAGCATTTGGTAAAACAAAAAATAATAGCACAAAGGTCACCATTATTTTCACCTGAGGAGTACAGTAAAACCACAGCTTTCACCTTTCTGTCTGTTCAGTTATTTTTTTCTTCAGCCAGTGTGAAGAAAAAACATCACCATTTTACAGCACAGCATGAAGACAGGAGGGAGCGGGGGGAGCGGAGGAGGAGGAGGAGTCGAGGGACTCGGGAACCGTATGATCCTGCCTATCAGAGAGCATAGAGAAGGGGGAGAGGGAAGCTGAGGGGCCGGGGCAGACCAATCCCCTCGGACACTCCATATGATGATGTCGGAAACCCGCGACAAATGACTGAATTCGAGTGTAAGGTCACATCAGAAAGAGAGAGAGCAGAGAAAAGAGGAGGAGGACAGACTGAGGGGAGAAGGACGCTGGGTCTGACCCAAAGTACTTACACTGCACCTGAAGGATCTGGTCACTTAGGTTGGCCTTGACATGGTTCTCACTATATGTGGGCAGTACCAACCCTAGACTGAGTTGGGGAAGATAAGGAACAGTGTAAGCAGACACCAACATACAGCTCTGGAAAAATGAAGAGCCTCCTGGTTTTTCCACCAAACATTGATTTCTGAACTCTTCCTGAGTTAAAACATTATTATTGTTACTTCTAAATGAATATGAACTTGTTTTCTTTACATTATTTGAGGTCTGAAAGCTCTGCATCTTTTTGATTATTTTGACCATTTCTCATTTTCTGCAAATAAATACAAAATTTTTGCTTGGAATATCAGAGACATGTTGTCAGTAGTTCATAGAATAAAAGAACAATGTTCATTTAACTCAAACATATTCCTATAAAAAGTAAAATCAGAGAAACTGATCATTTTAAGTGCTCTCTTAATTTTTTCCAGAGCTGTATTTCACATTTTCAAAGTTTATTAAACACTCCAATGAACACACCTTCATTCTACTTTCAGATTCTTGCTTAATGCATTCAACGATGTGCTAATAGTAGCTCTAATAGTATTAACAACAATAATAATGATAACTGGGGTGCACCGATTGCAGTTTTCTGCCCAATCGTCGATTATTGATCTTTAAAAAGCCTGATATGCCGATTCCGATTTTGACCAATACCATTTTTTTTGTCTGAAATTTCACAAAATTTAGCAAGAAAGTCACTAAGTTGGTAAGAGTGGGGAGAATATTGTTAACTGAAAACATGCAGAGACGACCTGGAGGGTCAGTCTATCAGTGAAACCTCTGTCACTGCAGAGCAGAAGAGGTCAGTGGCTTATTTTCTGATATACATATGTATACATGTATATATACATATGTATATATGTATATATACATATGTATACATGTATATATACATATACATGTATATATACATATTGGGCTGAGGTAGATAAGATCGGCTTCACATAGAAATAGATCACCAATCTCCTAAGATAAGAGGAAATCGGCTGGCCGGTAAATCTGTGCAACCCTAATTATTAATATTGACGCTAACAATGTTGCTAACAATAAACAGTTTCTCGTATTTATTGTAGACCATTTCTTTATGCTACAGTTTGAATAGTTTAATGTTTGGACATTGCTTTAATGCCACAGTTTAAAAGTTTAATGCCACAGTCAGACTCTTCCATAGTTTCACACCACAGACTGAAATGGAAAAACTTCCTTCTCCTGGTTCTGATCTCCAAGCATTTAATTTGCATTTCCCTCTGGGATGATGAAGTCCTTCTTCTTTTGAAAATAATTTCTGAATATTTTCTGGTAACTGTTCATTTTAAACAAGTTGCACAGTGTTTTAAATTCACCATATCAGTAATAATTTAGTTTATAAATACTGGATTGGTGTGATCCATGTAGCCAACCTTATTGATAATTCAGTAAAGAATGTGCAGTGCTTTCTGTTTATTTAATATAAAAATACTCTTTGATTTTTTTTTTTTTTTGCATATATACATATTTTATAGAAAAGATGTTTTAGGAACATTCCTGCGACGTATGTGGATGTTTTAATTGAAAAACATCACTCAGTTGTGCAGAGCTTTAGATGTTCTCCGTCTTTGATTCGCTGTAATTTCCTAAAAGCACGAAAGCCTTTCTCTCTTTGTGCATTTGATGTGCCACGTTTTCAAACAGACCTTATAATCCACTGAATGTGCTATGATTTCCTTTTTTATATAAAAGCAAATCTAATTTAGCGCATCTGTGCAGTGACAACCTTGCAGACCCCCTGTGATCTCCGACAACCCCATTAGTGATGTCTAAGGATGGGAATAGTGGAAGCGCGCCGAGTTTCACTTCACATTAGCTAATCTTCCTCAAATTAAAAGTGAAGCTAACTTGGTCATCAACAAACTGTTCATAAACCCGAATGTTTTGGTAAAAACCGGCCTTTTCCCTTTTCATTGAATCTATTTTAAGAGACACAAAATCATAAAAAAAAACAAAACAGCACTGTCATCCGAATCCAAGTACGACTTTAACACTTTCTAATGTCATCAATAAGGCCAACTTGTAAACTGATGGAGGAGAATATTAAGATCCAGGCTAATGGTTCGGCCTTTATTGCATCAGTCTTGCATTTGCACACTCAAGAATAACAAGGTACTCATCCCCCCAATGCATGAAGCTCATCTATCCCTCCGTATCACCAATAAGCTTTGAGAAACTACAATTGAATAGCCGAAGATTAATGATAATTTATCTTTGGCCCTGGTTCTCACGACTGAATACTTTTCAAACCTAAATGAATTTTTAAACTAAACATGAAATGTTCAAAAGGTTCACTGATCCTTTTCTAGTCTTCGTGTGACTCTATTTTACTTTGAAATGTGAAGTAATTAGGAGATGCATCAAACTCAAGCTTTCCAACAAAGAGTTTTATGCATCTTTGCACTTTAAAACAATGCATTTAAATGAAGCGCACACGTTTGTAAGCATTTCTAGTTGACTATTGATTTATATAGCAAGAAAAGGTATATAAATAGCAATAGAATTTTAGTTTGTTTTTCTTGTACATAATTGTCTTAGCCATAAATTGAATTAACACATTTTAGAAATCATAGTTAAAAATATCAATGCACTGCTTGCATTTGGCTTAAAAGACAGAAAGAAAAGCACAATTAACAACTAATTTATGATTTATTTATAAAGTGGTGAATAAAAAATAAAAAAGGTGATTTTGTTGTTGATATTAAGGCAGAATAATATTTTCCCCTTAGGATTCTTTTGAAGGTTTTTATTTCAACACATTTTTCTTGATTTTTGCTTTAATGAAGCTAACAACAAATTCAGTTTCAAAATTCAGTTCTAGACATTTTTCAGGAATCAACAGGTGACCAATAACTATGTTCAGTTATGAAGACACTTAATTTCTCAGATTTTTGTTCAAAGAAAATATCATGGAAGAAATCCAGAATATTTTATTCAATGTGTGCAAACCAAAGACTTTTGCTGAAATAGCATCAACTCTTTGTCCTGATGCACTTTGACCAAATTCATGTGAGGTATTACAGAGTTAGTATAAAAAATATATATATTTATGTTATAAATTGATGCTGCCTAATCCGTCAATCTGTTGCAAAACTAAAGAATATGTTGAATTTGAAGAAAATAATTCAGCAAATGGCATTGCTTTTTTATTTTATTTTGTCCTTCTCAAAGCGCAAATGTACAAAAACATCTGAAGTACAACATGCTTTAAAATATCTCACTACTGCAGACCATAACAGTCAGATCTTAAAATTACATAACCATATAAACATTAACAGAACTGGGCAAGTATTTGCAGTAAATCAGAAGCCAGACTGTGTCGAAACTGCCTAACTATGTGCAACTTAAATTGTAAAAACTGATTTGTATCTAAATACGTTTTAGACTTAATTTGGTATTTTTAGTCTCTTAAATGACCTACTTTTGGTATTTTTACAGCCTATTAAGACAGTAACTCAGTTTGCGAGATGCAGCAGCTGCACTTCATATTTATAACTGTGAACTTCTCCAAAGTGAAAGAAGATATTTAAAAAACACTTACAGGTTCCAATATTTTGGTCTGAATGTCAGGTAGTGCGTTCTTAGATGCAAACCTACCTGTAGTTTGTACCTTCAACGGGCGTCCATGTGTACGTTCGCATGGCTTCGTCGATGTATCTCTGTGGGTAAACACAAAAGAACTACAGTGAGCTAACCCTGCTAAAGGATCTGCACATTTCGCCTCCCATAATTAGGAGGAAACAAAGGACAGTGAACACATTGACTGATTCAGATTCATTACAACACTATGCAGGAAGGTGCTGCTTTGGATCATGATTGAGTCACATATATTGATGACTTGCCTCATCAACTGACTTAATGAGCGTCTTGATTTTTCTTTGCCCCGATCTGCCATCAATCATCTGTCGGCGGATCTGCAGGAAAGCAAAACGGAGGATGCGATGAGAAGGCACACAATACAGAGGAAAACAAAAGAACATTAAATAAAACTGAAATGATATTTACATACAATGTATAAAAAGACGTCACCTTTTTTTCTTGCTGTCTAACATTAAATTAGACTAAAGTTTTTTTTGTTTCACGTCAGGACTTAAAGCAGGAGTTTTCTGCTTCTTCTTGCATAGAGTTGCAGAAATACATGAACCTAAAGGTGTTGTCTCTAAATGATTTTATTGATGTTCTTACTGGTTTTGAGAAGGAATCACCTGTCTATAAACGTTTCAGCTGAGGAATCTTTTAATTAATGTATTTATAACGTTGTGCTGCTGATGTGCTTTTTTTTTAACCTCAATGGTATTTTCCAGGTGAAATAATGGTTTTAAAAAAATGGTAAAAGTATTTCTAAATGCCAGAATAATAACAAGGAAAAAATTGTGGACTTTCACGTGTCTGGTTTGTTATAAACAGCATGGGGATGTCCAGACATCATACCACAAAAACAAAAGTAAAAGAACTTGTGAAAATGCTGGATGAAGCTGGAAAGAGTATCGTTATCCACAGTGAAATGTGTCCTGTTCCTCAGAGAAAGAAATCATTTATTACCAGATACCATAAAACACAGACACACTCATGGGCGAAGATTTCAGTCTTCGCTGAAATTGAAGTATCTGACCCAAACGAAAGCCTGACAGTAACATCCTAACCATGTAGTACAGAGGTGGCAGCATCCAGCTGCGGGTTGTTCTGCTAAAAGAGGGACTGGTGCATTTCACAAAATACATGATAACATGAGGAAAGGACATTTCAAAACGTCAGCCATGATGTTAAAGCTTGGATGTAAATTGGTTTTCCTAATGGACAATAACCCTTAAGTATTCTGTCAAATTAGTTACAAAGAGTCTCATGGAAAACAAACTCAATGATTTAGAGTGGCCATAAAAAAAGTTCTGTTCCTAGTAAGAAAATATGTGTTTAGAGGAGTTGCTGATGAAGAAGGTAGCCTATAAACCTGACCCAGTTACACATATTCTGTCAACTCGATAAATATTGATAGAAGCGTGTGGAAGGATAAAGAAAAAAAATCATAAAGTTTTTGTGTGTTTTTCCCAAAAAACTTGCTAAACCCGGTGGAGGGCTGCTAGATGACTGACATTCTTTTAGTTAAAAAATGTTTGAAGTTGACAGAAAATTTGAAAACATCAGTTGATAATTATGTATTATTGGAAGAGTAACACCTGAACACTAGGTATAAAGTCTTTAGAAAGAAGAAACAATAAAAAAAGCTAGAATAAATAAAAAATGCTTAGCCTGGTGGGGGCACAAGTAAAGCCTGGTGGCCCGCCAGGCTTGTAATACGCTGGGGGAAACCCTGAAGTTTAAATGCTATCAGTCACTGAAGAAATATGTAAAATTATAAATTATTGTTTGTACTGTAGTCTACTGAAATAAGACAAAACGTTTGGTCGCTTCAGTGTGAATAAATCTTGTCTATCTTATCCAGTTATTTCTGATTTTTAACTCTACTAAAAACACCTGAGAACCAATTTGTTTTGATAACTCGCTTTACCTCCTCCTTGTTGTTATCTTCTAGTTCTGCATCCAGAAAGTCCAGAGTGACGGGCTCCCTGAAGTTAATGATCTGAACAGCACAGAGGGGTGGGAGATAGTGGGGTAGGATAAACATCATTTAAAGCAAATAAAGTCCATATTTAGATTCCAAATTAGGAAACTAATTAGATGCACAGAGACGAACCTACCTTGGGTCTTAGGTTAGGATGCAGCAGCACGTAGCCGTTTGGGTCAGTAGCAAATGTGTATCCATTGGCCCCAAGCTGCAGGCAAAATAATTTAGAAAATGATTTATTAACCTTCCAAAGTTAAAATATGTGGGTATGTTAATGAGAGCAAAGAATGCTCACTCTGTATGTTGGAGTCTTCTTCTTGATTTCATTAATTGCAACATCTACTCCCATAACCCCGAGGATGAGCTGATTCTGTAGGATGAAAAGAAACTATTAGGATCCTAATATTATAATATTAAGAGCTCCTCTTTTCCTGGAAAAGGAGGAGATGCAAGCGCCGCAGCTCGGGCTGGAAAATCTATCAGGATAACGATTAGTAATGCATTTCACAAAGAATGAGAAAAAGAAAACCACAAGTGAAATGTAAAGGGCTTTCTCTGGTAGAGTGGCACAGAAATGTAGCTAGCATTTAGTATCTGTCACCAAAAGCTGCACACCATAGTAAAACATGGTGGTGGCAGCATCATGCTGTACGGATGCGTTCCTTCAGCGGGCACAGTGAAGCTGCTCAGAGTTTGTGGGAAGATGGATGTACAATCTCAACTTTCAGAATTTATTTTTAGACGTAATTTGTTTGTAAACAATGTTCAAAACCATGCATCCTTTTGCTTAAAATTGACAAAACTTTGTTTGTCTATCACATGAAATTCACCAAAGTTTGTGGTTGCAACTTTCTTGCTACATGACTGAGAAAAACCTCCAGGGATATGAATATTTTCAAGGCATTGCTTCGTTGTGGTCAGTGGATGCCACAGACGATTTGTTGTAATGCCGCGTGTCACCTCAAGGGGGAGGTGTTGCCACAGAAAGTCAGCGCTGTGTGAGCATCATTACAGATGATTGATGATGGTGACACGCAGATAAATAATGAATATAAAAGCTGAAATCATTATGCATGTTTGCGTGACTTTAAAGCTTCGCCCACTTAAAGGACAAGAAAAACTTTTTAACAGAATAATAATATTTATGGATTGGTTTGTGAGTCATACTGATTTGTGTGTGGGTGAGTGTATAGGAGACACTTTAAAAGTCAGTTGTTTTTACCTGAGAGCTAGCGCTATCTGCAGTGAGGTTGAAAACTGGCATCGTTCCTGTGATGACAAGCCCCAAACCCTTAAAAAAAAAAAGTCAGAAATTTGTAACTACAATTAGATTTTAAATAGTCAAAATTTCTATTCAGCAGAAACTGGAGACTTGTAAACAGAAACTAGGTGCCTTCACCTTGATTATGCAAATGAAAAAACCTTATAATGATACATAATATTAAATAAATTAGCAAAAGCACATATTTTTTGGTTACATAAACATTTTGTACACTTACCAGAGCATCCTGGTAAACATTGGTCCACTGCACCTGTTTACCTTTAGGCCCAGCCAGCACCATGGGACGTCCCAGGACATCCAGGTATTCCTGCAGGCAGAAACATTTACACTTACTGCTGTGAGTGTCCACAGTAAACACAAATAAACAGACATTTATGGCGGCCATCGTGCATTGGCTTTAAAGGTAGAGAGCTTGTAGAGCCCTCCGATGTTCATCTGTCATAAAACCACAAGACCCTGACCGGCCTTGTCTTTGTCACCACATAAAACCAGCGGGCCACCACCAGCGGCAGCAGCATCCCGGTCCGACAGAGCCATAAAGAACCTCATCCTCACCCCCCCAGACCCGAAGCCACTTCAGGCAGTTTCTCATCGTTATGAAGCAGCTATTAAAAACACATTAGGGTTGTCAGGGGTGCGACGTACAAACATCTCCCAGAAGCTCTACTGTCAACAATGGCAGTGTGAGAATATCCCACAGCAATTCTGAATGGAGGTGAAAGGTTAAGTCTCTTGGTAATTTGTTTTATTCTGCTTGTCTCAGGAGACCCCATGTCAAAGAGCTAATATTACTTTAGGTAAACAATTATTGACCCTTGTCACTTTGGAGATTATGTGGTAAAATTATTATGTGCATAACCTGATGGCAAACTTAGGAAACATTATGGCGCCTGATTATAAGCACCTTTGTTAATATTTTCAAAAGTTTTGAATTCATTCATCTTTTGACTGTTTTTTCAGTGTTGTAAAAACGTTCTGTTCGTTTTACACACTTAAATATTTCAGATTATTAACCAGAGTAAAGACAATGAGTCTTTTATACTCTTCTTGGCAGAAATGTTTTAATTTAGCTACATGGAAAGGATTTCAAACATTGAATGGCAAAAACTTTATAATGATACAGTATAAGGTTTTTGCCAAGATTGACAAAATGATTGAAAACATTGAATGAAAACCTTCCCATATGGAGTGGCCATACATGGTCACTCCCTATTATTCCAATAAAATTTAAATCCTGACTTTAACTACTCTAAAACCTTAATTTTTATGTGTTTAAGATATTCAGAATCCTGCTCCATAACTTGAATGATAGACAAGAATCAATTATGGCAAGTCATCTATGTCTTAAAGTAGCAAAGCATCAAATGACCATAACATAAGCCC
Source organism: Girardinus metallicus (assembly GCA_903067095.1). Taxonomy (NCBI): domain Eukaryota; kingdom Metazoa; phylum Chordata; class Actinopteri; order Cyprinodontiformes; family Poeciliidae; genus Girardinus; species Girardinus metallicus. Next base: position 12,080 of record CAEGAE010016360.1, read on the forward strand.
CCCATGTCCAACCATCTGTATGATGTTCTTTTCTGAAATGCCTTGTTAAGTCTGATAATAACAAAGCCTTGTTATTATTAATTTATTATTGAATTAAACTAAACAAACATACTACCCCCTAACCTAAGAAATCTGAAAAAGTAACAAACTTATTGACACAATTACAGCCGTTATCCAAAAATGGAGGAAACAGGAACAGTTGTGATGTTTCCTGCACATTAACTGGGCAGAAATGTCATCCAAGACACAGTCAACCCCTCTGAGTTAAGGTGAAAAATCGTGGGTAATGTAGAGCTGGACAATAAATCAATAACAATATATAAAACAATGACACATGATCAATATCAATCTGATAGAATATTCAGTATTTAATATATAGAATATTCCCTGAACTCTGATACAAAACTGCACAGCATTCTGGGGGACGTAGGCAGAGCAAAGGCTTTAGCCGCCCAACCTCTCACAACCAGCTAAGCAATGCTGGTGGCACCAACTAGCTCACTCACTCTTTGGTTACCCAGCAACTCTCTCACTCTTTGGTTACCTAGCAACAACCCACTGAGTAACTGCCGCAGCAGGTTAAGGTTTTGCCTCATAACTGCTTAAAAATAAAAAACAACGGCATGGAGTGAAAACTGTGAGTAAAACAGGAAAAGTCATGCCACCAGTTTGGCAGTATTTCAGATATTTAAAACAAAAATATAATCAATAATTACTGATATCAAGTTTTTCAGCCATATCGCAGTGCTTAAAAGTTGAATTTGTGCCCATATGTCAACCACTTCAAATGAGTTGTACCAACTCTGCCAAGAAGAGAGGTCAAGTATTCAACCACAGTTATGTTTACAGAAAGTGTCTGATTGGGTAACAAAAAACAATGTAATATTTATTCATATATGAATAGCCATGAAAGATTTTGACCCCGTGAGTGTTAAAGAAAATGTGTAATAAATCCAGTTAGGTGCATTCAATTCTTCAAAATGTTGAAGTCTTAAAAATTATTCAGGCTTTATGCTGAATAACCATCCCAACCCTGGAGAAGGAACTGTTAAAATGCATGTTAAAAAGCTTAATAATGCTGCTGAGTTCCATTAAATAACAATCAGGCCCATGGTGGAAGTATCTAAACTTAAACCTGGAAATGTAATTTGACTACGTATTAACAAACCTTTCCACATTAAAATGAACAGAGAAATATGTCCAACCCATGCTTCATGCATAAAAGTAGATACATGCATAAAAAGCAGCCATTTCAGTAAAATGCTTTTGTCCATCCGAACAGGTGCTGACAGCTGTAACCTATTCTATTATTAGCTCAATAAAAGTCCAGTTTAATGTGCCACGGGGAGATATTCCATCAGGACAGTGACAGCCAGACCTTTTCACGGGATATAGTGGGAATTTTCCGCCTGGCTAGAACAATCTAGGAAAGCATAACAAGTCAGCAACAGACACATGACACAAAGAAAGCAGAGCCACACGGAGTTCTGCTATATCCACCTGTGTTGATTAAATGCTATTTTCTTCCTAACTGGGAACCAGCAGCTATAATTGCTAAAAGTAAACTTATCGGTGTGCACCAACGCCAACTATTTCAAGACTAGACTTGCAGTCCTATAAAAGTGACTCAGGACAGTACTTGTAAAGTTTTTCCATCTGCAGTCCATCTGTTATCCGAACGCTGCCATATTATCCAAGTGAGACGGTGTAATGAGTGATTTTGAAGGGCAGAGTACTGCTAAATGATGTAAGGTCTCACTGTTTTCTTCTACAACCACCTTCAGAAAACCTATTAGAGTAAGTGGCAGTTCTCAGAATATAAATATGCCGGAGTTAATGGAACAGCTGACAGTCTATTCCTGCGCTGGCTGGCTGGACTGGTGGGTGGGTTGGCAGAGAAGTGAGGAATAAAAAACAAGAAAGTAGGAGGAGGGTGATGGCGTCGTAGCTCCACCATCGACGGAGAGACAATTTTTACGCCTGGAATGAGGCTGTACCAAGGGTCTCTCAAAGGTTGTTGCCTTCAACAAATGTGACATTAGTTGAGGAGCAAAATGTTCTGAACGCAAGAGGAAACTCAAGCAAAGTGTGCAAAGTGTTAAAGAGTGAAATGTGGTAAATCTAACTTTCTGTAGCTAATTCAGCTGTTTATCGAAGTATACCAACTCTTTGGTTCTGCTTCGTGCACTAAAAATACATTTGGAACAAAAGTGTATTTTATTTTTTTTTTTATACTTTGCTTTGCAATATAACTTTTTTTTTTCTTAATCCAGATAATAAGTGTCTGATGATGGATTTCCACAAACATGGCTGTTTGGGGACTTATGAAGCTCTGTCAGCATTTCAAAGGAAATCTCCTCCCAACTCTTCAGTGAGCTTTGCTTCACAGTTATATTAAAGGTGTGGTTATCCCTGTTGCTTATACATATTTTTCTTACAGTTTTTCCTTCCACTCAACTTTCTATGGTTTGTTACAGCACTCATTTTTTTTCAGCAATGGTCTTTTGTGGCTCAGGAAACTCAGTGCCTGTTGGAAACCTGCCCTGTCAAACTAAATATGAGGCTTTGATTACCCATAAGTTGCAATTACCATAATGAGAAACACTTAAAATATTAAATATAAATATAAAAAGTTAATATGAATTAACTTTTTGATGATATTCTGAATAAGTAAGATGCTCCTGTACTATTTAAGGATATGACTTCTGTCATCTGCCCTAAAAGATGTTACATGTCCTTTGTGTAAGAAGCTGGCAAAAAAAGAAACACAGCAGAGCATTTGCAGACCTCAGTGCCATGAGTCCATCTAACAGAAGTAACTTTGAGAACACTTCACATAAAACCACGTCATCTGAATCGTCACTATGGTGCTAATCCTGACCGAACCTCCGTCAAAACATGACGGATTTCATCTACTGGGAAGTCAGGTTTGATCCAGGCTGTTTCTCAACCTTTGGATGCTAATTAAAGTCGAGATCTAGAGAAACTCATCCATGCGTTTATCTTTAGCCGCATCAATTACTGCAACAGCGTCTTCATAGGTCTGTCCAACAAATCAATCAAACAGCTGCAGCTGATCCAGATGCTGCTGCTCGCGTTCTCACTAAAACCAGGAAGATAGAGCACATAACCCCAGTTTTAAAGTCCCTCCACTGGCTCCC